>KV744888.1:0-95178 GCA_001692735.1 Lepidopterella palustris CBS 459.81
GGGGAAGGAAGGGAAGGTGTAAGAGAAAGGGCCGCGCTACCGCGAGGGACTTGAACGATACCTGGGACCCCCTGCTGGGACGGCCACTAGGTAATTAACGCCATGCCAGCGGCCGCTGCACAGCCACAAGCCCTACGTCTTCGTCTCTCACGTTCCTCTCGGGGCATCCCAAAGAGGCACGATTTTCTGTAAATCGGTGCATTTCATCGGCAAGCGGCTGTCCAATTAATCCTCGCACCGAAAGAAGACCCCGACCGGCCCTTCGTGCCACGCGGTCCCAGCCGGTCGTTTCTGAAGCACATTGATTGAGGGCCCTTCTGACAACTGCCACACCAGCGTTTGTGCAGGGCCTGTGGCTCATGGGCAAAGGGCCCATGGAGCAGTGGAAAATACCGCCGTTCATGCCAGCTAGCACGCCCGATCCTCCTACTCGAGCTTGCTCCGGTAATTAATATCCTCAAAAGAGTCTTATCCAGACACCGCACGATATTTCTCTACAAAGGAAAAAAGTAATTTCTGCACACACTAAGCACACTCGCCACTGTCGGAAAAGAACTACTGCGCCTCCCTTCTTCCATATCAGCATCATCGTCGTCGTCGTCGTTCATCACTCAACCTCATGTGGCACCAACTACCGCCACGATGCCAAATAAGCGGCATTGAACAGTTTGCGGCCCTACTATCCCGCTCCGTCGTTATTTGATCGTTTTAATCTCCCCTGCGCGGGAGAGGATGGGCGACGAGGATACGCCCCGCCATCAGCCCGCCAAACGGTGCTGAGCAACCAATCCTGAGCCTTCCTGAGCCTTCCTGAGCCTTCCTGAGGCTGATAGACTCGAAACTGAATCATACATATCGCTTGGAAGTATTGCCTGAGCCGGCCACGGCCAAGGTTTATCCCTTTTGTATGTTATTCTGGAAGTTCTGGTAATTCCTCAACCGAGATTAAGGAGCATTGGAACCGGACACTTGCCCAAAGGGTGGAATGGCGGACAGCCCTCATGCCTTCATTTTGGAGCCTCCTCGTCATCGTGCCGTTGTTTCTTTCGCAACCTCGGCCTGCGTGCTGATGTGAAAAAAAGACGACGCCTGTTTACTTCTGGCAAAGCCTCGTGCCTGCTTCTCGGTCACGGCTGTACAGCAACACTAATTACTTACGGCCATGGCGCCGAAGGCAGGTAAAACGGCGCACAGCTTCAGTATGCCCTGGTCCTGTTCGACTCTGAGGCCTTGAAGATGGAGAGATCGTCTCGAGATCAGCAGGGCCATTGTGGCGGTCGATGTGCAATGCATTCATACGGTTCGAATCGACAAGCGCCATCTCTTGCAAATCATCACGCGATAGGTCGCTAGGACATTATTTGTATGAGACAGATGGGGAAAGCTCCAGGCCTGTGGCACAGTTCCCAAGCGACGGCGGAGCTGCGCGTTAGGTGACGTTCTCCTTTCGGACTAACTGTGGCTCGTACGTAAATGTGGCGCGAGCCCTCAAAGACGAATGCTGATCCGTTCCACAACATCCAAGACTGAGCCCGAAGGCCGCGTCCTCCTGCATCACCGCTAGCCGCACTCACGCAGCATCTCGATCACTCTGGATGCCTTTGACGCTGGTGGGAGTCAGGAAATCATGCCATACGGCGTGATTCGGGTAGCTGAAAGAATCACTCGTGCTGAAAGCGGGGAAGAGGTAACCCCTGTGTGTGTGAACAAAGTGCGTGTTATTATCTTCCTGCCTTCCAGTAAGCAAGGGCGGTCGCGTTCTTCTCTTCAACTGCTGATGTGAGACAATCGTGCATAGCAACCGTTCAGGTATACTTTTTGCCCATATTCCGGAGCTTCAGACGTGAGTGCTACGAAATGTTGATGATAATTATATTAGGACGCGAAATTTGATTCAAAAATCCCTTTCTAACACTTGTCAATGTTCCTACCCGTACTGAAAAATGCCTTCTATAGACGTGAGCAAACTATGTCCGAGAGCATGGAGAATTAGCATGCATGACGGTTCTTGAAACAATGGAAGGGGCAAATCAGAAGTTCGGCTTTACGGTGTCCCTTTAGACAACCCAACCGTTAATTAGGTAATATCTTATAGCAGAAGCCTCGCCGTTGAATATCTTCATGCCAAAGCGCCAGAAAACTCAACCCCATTGTCAGGCTGTGCTTCATGAACGGTCTCAATCTCTCCCATCGCTCATCTGTTTATGTTCCTATTGCCTTCTGGCGCTCTCTGGCTTCCGAATTTCCGGATTATGGTTCTCAGACTTACGCCTGCCTTCGATAATCGGGCGTGTTTGAGCTTTTGTAGAGCCGCTGCCAGAGATCTGCTTGCTAGGCCGAGATCGACTGTAGCTACTTTCGTTACCTGAACTCCGTCCGCTTCCGCTATCTGCTGCTCTGGCAGCTGCTAATGCGACCGCGCTATTCCTGAGGCTATTATTCTGGTCTGCCAAACGTTGTCCGCCGTTGTAGTTCGTGCTGTGTGCAGAACTCCTATTAGAGGTGGCTAGGCTGCTCCTGTTAGAGTCGCGCCGAACAGCAGTGATGACGCTCTTCATAGAACTTGAACTAGAGTCTCGGCGGCCAGGCTCGTCTTGGCGGATCGTAGTGAGCAGGCTCGCAGGGGAATCTTCTCGCCGCATCCGCGCCATTGAATGCTCGTGCACCGGACTTGGAATTTTGGAAGGCTTTTGAACATCACTGCTTACTGAGGCCGACTGACTCAGAGATACTTCCGATTGGGGAGTCCGGACACCTGAAGAGGATGAAAGATAGCTGGCCAAGGGTGATGGACGGTCTGCCCGATAGGCTTGGTCTAGTAGTGTCAAAGTCCTATCGTCTCCGGGATCAAACGAGAAATGACGACGGCGAGTTTGGCATGAGTTTAACTGAGGCTGTGAACGACTATTTCTCAGACGACCTCGATAGTTTCGATTGGGAGTATTCAGACCTAACTCCTCAAACGTCTCAGGTTTTAGAGCGTGAGTATGCTCTTCACTTGACAGAAGATCCATCAATTTCGGGAGTAGGCTCTCAATTTTCATCCCGCGCCGGCGAGCAATCAACGATGCAATATCCCGTATAGCGGCAAAATCTTCCCCTTGTGCTCTTGCATCCAACAGCACAGGTGTAGAATTGTCTAATTCATCCGGTAAAGGATCTCCAATAGAACTAAAGGTAGAGTATACGTCGGAATGATCGTCATGGTTGGCGACAGCTTGCGATCGAGAATCACTCTTGGCTCTTTGTGAAAGCGAATGGTGGTAGTGTTTGCTTGGCGGCGTTCCAAATGGTAGGTCATCGTGGAAATTAGTTCTTGAGAACTTCTTGGACAGTGCTATCATTTTGCCAGACGGAGAGATCGGGCGAGGAAGAGGGACTAGACGCAACAATTTTAAACCGTGAAGAAAAACTAATCAGGGAAGGATGTCGCTCACTCCTTTGACTTCTTCTCATAGTTTCCTGGTCCATTTGTTCTCTGCTCAAGAACTCGTAAGCCGTTTCAAGCTTGTCCGCTGTAGGTATCTTTTGCCGCTTCCGCTTGATGACACTATCTTGTCTCGCCCTTATCAATTCCGATAGTCCTTGTTTCCCTTTCGCGATGATCAGTTCCAACCGTCGGACCTCCGCCCGATAGCTTGCCTCGTCTGCTTCCCATTTTTCCTCCGCAGCCCTGAACCCATCTAGCGTTTGCTTGAGCAATTCTTCAATCCTTTCCTTCTCTAGTCGCAAATTTCTGTAGTTCTCCATAAGGTGCAATAAACCACTGTTGTGCTGTATAGGAATGGGCTTTTGAGGGGCACTGATGAGCCTGGACGATATCGATTGAACGATTTGCAAAGGATCGACTTTCTCTTCGAGATCGATAGGCTCGCCGAGAGTGTCCCAGAAGTTCCGTGTGAACTCTTCAGGTTTAGCTGCGGTCGTGATCGCGAGGTAGTTGGAGATGTATCGAGACAGCTTTGCTTTCGACCGTCGATGCGGCGTTGATACTTCGGAACCATGCTCGCTATGTCGATCTTCAGCATCCTCTACTACCGGAGTTTTTGCACGGACTGGGTTGATCTTCTTGCGCCATGCGTAGATATCAGTCATGGTAGTTAGGGAATTCGACACTGTCGAAGGTTATCAATTCTTCCAAAAGTTTTACTGGCACAACAGAATTTCATAGGGCCAAAATCTATTACAGGAACGTGTTATTGAGCGTCTCAAAGCAAAAAAAAAAAAAAAAAGGTGAGGTTGAAGGTGATGTGTGAGGTTGACTGGCCAAGACGAGGAAAGCGCGTTGTCACTTTGCCGCGTGGTCGCCATCTGAGCAGGCAAACCTTTCCAAAGTTGAAATGGTGAATCTTTTGATGATGATGATGACCCTCTTCATAATCTACTGGACTAAAGAGGTTACTCCATCTCCATCTTTGGTGGCAATATTCTCAGCTCAGCTTCTTCATTCTCAGCGGAGATAATTTCATTAGCTATCTCCCAATAATTTCTCTGACGAGGAATGTCCTCAGCACATTGCTCAGGTTTGTTCCCCACCCAGCAGTTATAGAATACTGGCAAGTTTTCTATCCCGGTGAGAATCGATTCTCAAGCCACCATCCTCTTCTCTCCCATAGCTGCTAGCATATAGCGTTAAATTCCGAAGCCAACAGCCAACAGCCAACTTGCTTCTGCCGATAGGATCGAAACAGTTCAAAGGATGAAGTCTGGTTGATCTTTGGCTCGATAATCTCATTCACGATGCAATAGTAATCGGCATCAGGCATATCGCAACCTCTGGCTTGCCTAGTCCGCCATAGATCGTCAAGATCAAAGCGGATCATTAGGTGTAATACGCTCGTAAACCGTGACGGAACCTCTAAGATCTTTTTCGGCCAGCGACCGGGACTTCGATAAACCTCTAGTGTAAATGATTATAGTTCAGGTGCTGCGTGTCTGATTTCATCCAGTTGGGTATCCGACGGAGATGGGCGGGTCCAGGTACGATCATGTACAATTCCGCCTATGCTCATGAATAGCCAACCTATCTAGACTAGCTCCATAGTGTTCGAGGATTGTTGTCATGTTGAGGAACTCGCCTGTCCCTGACAGATGTCAGCTTCATGCCCAGATCATTACGGAAGTACTCTATCTCAATATGTACCTTTCAATACTCAGCTCTCGCAAAGGTGGAAGACTGGTCATAAACGAGGTATGATTCTGGCGCAGCTCTGCTGAAGATGTTGCGTCAAAGTCACATAAGGTCCCTTCATCTCCCCAGAAACCCTACCAATGAAGCAAGGTCAGAGCTTGGAGGCTTCGTAATTCTTCACGGAAGGCTTTGAGGACCGAATTCGGAGGGAGACCAAATATATAATGGGTTCAATCTATCCCACTCCATGGCTGCTTTCCAGTAATCTGTACTGACAGTCCTTGTATTAGAGCTTGACCCCACGGAGTTCAACCAGTCGTGGCAGGGAAAAGTTAGATTCTCAAGATTGGGAAACCAGTCGCCATGTTACCAGTTGAACGACCTAGCATCATCGCCAATGGTACAACCTCCCTGAGCGATGGATAGGATTAGGGACCGGACATCGCTGGTAGTGACAAGTGTTTCGTAATGATGATCAACAACGCGCGGAGATCCTCTCGCGCTGTATGGTGCATGGATATCCAAGGACACCGGACTGCATTCGATGTAAAAAAGCTCAAGGTCGCTCCAAGAGCGATAATAATCGATAGAGAAATTGCCTTTATTAGGAGGACGAATAGCTTCAAGGGCGCTCCGCGCCCCTCCGCCTCTATATATGTCCCTAGGCCACCTGACGATCTATTAAAACCTGCGTGGTAGATATCAAATATTCGCATACCTGATTGTCTTGAGACCGGGTAGAATCGGACTAGATCTAATAACGACTGATACATGGCTTCTAATCCACCAAGAAACGGAAAGGCGGAAAAGCTACTTGAATCTCGGGGGTCCGATTTCTTGACGTTGCCGCCTCTTCTCGTTGAAGGCAGTCTCGTAGTGCACAAGCACCATAGGTGGTTTCGTTATTACCATGATTGTAAATAATGATTTTTTGCCCTTTCCTGGCTATGTAGCACAGTTTGCGGAAGCCAAGAAGGGAGGCGACAGTGCTGATAAGACTTCCATCGAAGCAGCTTCTGCAGACCTGTCTCGGACCTCGAATCTCCCCTGATAAGAGTCACAAACAGCAAGAGAAAGAAGACCACGACGCGAAGTGAACTAAACAATCGTAGCATTTCAAGGTTATTGATGGCGATAAATAGAGGTGGTGGAGAAACCCAGAGTTCACTAAGTGGTATATGGAAAGAAGCGGTATAAGTGTCGGGGCATATTGATCGGGTTGGCGCTGCTGCTGCTTGGGCCTCCAATGTTTGAAGGATCGAAGGAACGAGTTGACCGCTACCTGTGTAAAAGTCAAGCACAAGGTCTGCAGAGTCGAGATAATGACCGATGAAAAGATGGAGGAGAGGGTAGAAAATTTATCCTGTAACGCAGCCTATTGTAACCCTAGAGGTCCTAGGTCGTCATCGTACCAAATCAGACCCTGGATATGAGAGCAGCGTTAAACGGCAACGATCACAGCGGAATTGAATCTGATTGTGGATTAAGGATGCGGTGATGCTTGATGTTATTCTCAAGAATTTAGCGGCTGGACTACCTCTAGAGTTGACAATCGAGGCTTGGCGGTGAACGAGAACGAGGCTTACCTAAGAACATTCATCTTTTGCTCCTTTCCAAGGTTCTACAGCGTTCATCTTCCATCCTTCATCATCTTCTCCCATTTCGGTCCTATGAACCAAGCACGAGTTTTCGAGATGCTTGTGTTTACTTAGAGATCTCTGTCGTCATCACTGTCCGAACCAATGGCGATCCTTTCAGTTCCCGTTTCAGTCTTGTTCGAGCGCCGTTTCAAGTCCGAACCGCTCCAGGTGAAGAAAAACCCTCGAATTCCAAGATGCCGCCAATTTCAATAGCAAGCTGAATTTGAGAGCCACTTAAAATAAAGGGAAAGGTTTAACGGACACAGCATCATCTACTGCCATTTCTACTACGAGCACTCTCCTTGTGGAGACATGTCTAACAAAACAAAAGCTTCGAGCCTCCCTCCTCGCAACCATAATGCAAATGAAAGTGTTACCCAAACCCGCCCTCATGCTTTCCAAACTTCAGCGCTAACTTCCTTTCCCCCCTTTAAACCTGAGGTACCCCAAGATCTGATACACCTTTCCCGTTCCTCTCTTACACCCTGTCCCCCATCCCTCTCCCCCATCCCCGTGCCTCAAACTGCTCCCATGTCCAGCCCGCAGCGGCCTATAGGCCGATCAGCCTCAGGCTTTAATCAGATCGCCTTCATGCAACCGCAGGATTAGTGCCCATCCGGTTTCACGTGCACAGCCCGACACCGTATCGGTCTCAATCTCTCTCTCCCACTGTCTCAAACCACGACCTGCTTCAAGCTGGCTCTTGGCAGTCTGGGCGTCATACAAAAGGACAAACCCAGGGCCTCTTCAACAAGCTCTTCCTTCTCTGTCTCTGCATCAAGCATTTCCAACTCCATTCTATTCATATTTTTTTTTCTTGCTTTCAAGTCACATTCCTTTGTCGCCGGCCGACCCGTTTTACACTCTCTCACCACCTTCGACAAACCCAAAAGCTCTAAAGTTCTGATACCCTACCACTTTTTCCCAATCCGCAAATATGAAGTTCACCTCCGTCGTCGCTGTCGTCCTCTCTTTGGCTACCTTTGCCTTAGCCGCTCCCATCTCTGCTCCCGCCGCTGGTGGTACGTTATTGTATACCTGTGCAGCTCGCACATCTCATCAAAAGTCGCTAACCATCTCTCGTGTAGATATCTCCGAGCGCCAAAACCACGGCATGTGCGTCTCTTCAGACGGCACCACCATCACCAAGATAGACAACTGCTAGGCGTGCCACTGCACAGAATGCACAACGTGTTTCGCGGGTTTGAGGTGGAGGTTGGGATTTGGGAAAGAGGGGGGGAAAATAAAATAAAAAATACACGCCACTTGGGCGTTGATTCCTGCGATTTGTTCTGGAGAGAGGGATTCAACGGGCCAAACATAGAGATATGAGGTTGTAATTGTACCCACAGGTCGATTTCAAGGACTAGGGTATAACACGAATTACAATAATCATCCAAGATGTTGTGTTGCATATATCGTTTGGTGAAATCTAGGAAAAAATTATTCAAGATATGTAGATCGAGACATTGAAGAAGCTTAGAGGATTGGGAGTGTCGGTAGCTGCAAAGGGTCAGCGTAGACTGTAGACTGTCAAAAATCTTTATTTCATGAACGCCGAGTGAAAAGGCCGCAGACATGTTTGAACACGGCCATCGAAAACAAAGTGAATAGAACACGAAAATGGCACTGCCATTACATAGCTGCGAGTAGGATTTCGCGCCACTGTTTCCAGACCATTCATATGCGGCCGTCCAATACATGTCAGCCTCTAAGTGCGCGACTTCGCAGGGAACAAGGACCATGAGAGCCAATGTAGAGGTGAAACAAGAACAGGGAGCAATAATAAACATAGTAGTGCTGTAAGACTAAACTTCTAGACCCCTATGCCATTTACTGTGGCGCGAGCACGACGCCCGCAGCTGCCTCGCAAGGCTCTGTCGCTTTGCCATTCGGCACTGCTGCTTTACTCCCCTCTGTGGTTGCCGGAGCACCACTCAAGGATGGGTCGTCCACGATGGCGTCGGTATCGGAGGTCTGTTCTGCAATCTTATGTTTAGCCCACTTCGGTGTCTTCACCCACTCAGGGTCTTGCCATGGGCCCATATCACTCAGCATACAACCACCTTCACACTCGCAAGAGCCACCAAATTCTTTTGGGAGATTTTCCTTGGGCACTTGTCCAAGAAGCTCCTTTTCGTATCCGCTGCCCAGAATGTGTATCTTGGCTACCGTAACCGGGTCCAAAAACCGTTTGATGACACTAAAGACGCCGGCAAAACCCCACGGGGCGTTGATGACGTAGAGCTTGCCGAGACGCTCTGGGTAGTAGTTCTGAGATATGGCGGAAGCCTGCTGGACGTAGCCGTATACCGAAGTGGCCTTGGAAAGCCCAACGCCTTTCAAGTCCATGATGGTGCAGCATGTTTCCAGCAGACACCCGGCTTTTCGGGAGCAGGCAGGGAGGCGAGGATCGGCGAGCTTTTCATATTCGCATACGAGGTTCTGTAGCATGCGATCGCCGGTGGTGATTTTATACATGGCGTTGAGGTCGACCTTCCCAAGCTGTTCAATGTACACTGGCCGTCCATCCTGGCAATAATCAGAGAGAAGTCCGTGAACAGTGCACCTGTATTTACCTACTTTATCCGTCTTGTGATAGAACTGAGGGTAGTATTCGAAAACTTGGGCTTTCTCCTTGTAATCGAAGGTGCGAACGAGGTCATCTACACCGCCGCCGAATTCCTTCCGCCATCTCTCACAGTCGATGAACCTGACAAAATTCGTCAATGAGCGCTCATAGAGATGGTGGAAGGCATAGCAATCTACATGTTCTTCGACAGTTCTACGTTGAATTTTCTGGCTCGTAGAAATCGCAACTACATTGATATTCTCAGCTTGGTCTACCGTGCGTTTATTCAGAGATGGGGAAGCGCACCATGGTCAAAGTATCAAGTCTCTCCGTATATCCAAGAGATTCCAGCATCGTCCGTAACTGGAAGACCTGCGCATCTTGTTCAGGTGTTGTGTGACCGGGGTGGCCAGGCTGTGGGGTAGGGGCGGTGGTTGGGTATTCGTAGTTATCGTATTTAGGGTCGAGTTGCATAGTAGGGTTTGTAGACTTTGCGTCGGTCATGATGGGCAGTGCTCTCAAAGATGTTTTGCGTCTAAGGTGGAGGAGGAGGTGGTACGGGGTAGCCGTAGGAAGTTGGTGTACAGGTTGCAACGGAAGGGCGACAGGTTGACGTTGGTGTTGTGTGCTATTAGAGAATGACGAAGTTTGGTTTGGGCGGGCGAAAGCACGTGGAGAGTTTGATGAGACTTTGGCGAGGGCACCTGTTGCCAAAACCCCTGAGTCCGACCTCTCACAGCCCCATGAATGACACGATTTATTTCCAAGGTACCATCTGACTTTTCTGACTACTGCGTGTGGCTATGTGCTAAGACATAGTCCTCCTTCATTTGCAGTTATTCGTTGCTTCCTGTGGCAACTTTCTTAACCACAGTAGGCCCGTAATCAAACACAAACAACAAATAACAGACAGCCTATCACATCTCTCCCGACGAAAGCATCCATGCATGTAACGCCTCGGTCGCATGAAATACAGTAGCTGAACCATAGCACTTTGCCCTTCCAAAGCCACCAACTGCACATCACTTCCGTAGGCGGCCTACGGCTCCGTCTTTCTTTTTTTTTGCTAACGACAAACTTTTGGGCACCTTCGCAACGGCATGGGCATTCTTTACTCGCCGTAATTCGTCCAGACATTGTGCGAACGAACTCTCTCGAAATTTTCAGCGCATTGGTTCTTCTCGTTGTTGCTCCCAAGATCATGATAACCGCGAAGCTTTTCTGGCCTAGTGCAATCTCTCCTCTCCCAACCTGCTTTGATCACTGAGTGCAGTACTTCAATAAGAGCTATCAGACAGCTTTTGGACATGTTCGAGGACTCTGGGAAGGCCTATTCGATAATCGACGCGCTCAGGATGCTGGCGCTATAGGCATCGCGAAAAATATTAGTAACATTGATGAAAACGGGGTAGAGTGACTCTTCCTGAAGCTTTTCCAAAGGCCTTTGCTCTTGGCCAATTTCCACCAGCAGGATTGTAGAGTAAGAGAACACATCTAGAACCGGATAAGCCTGGATTTCGGAGGGAGTCGGTCGGCGATGTGTCGTAGTGTTACAGCTGACGATGGGGACAAGTTTATCGAACATCTCTCGGAGCCATCTGACAGAATTGACGGCAGGCATTTTCTCGTAGAGCAAGTTAACATTGCGTACTTGCATGAGGTATAGCTCGTTCACTATGACATTGCTTAATTTTGGTACGTCCAAACGGCCGCCCAAAATATAGAGATTTATGAGGTCCTCCCAAAACCCATCTATCGTTCGGGTTCCTAGCCAGCAGTGGAACATTCGAATGTGCACGGGGACGTCATCGAGAGTCGTTGTGCGAGACTCGGTCTCCATAAAGATTCCAATACTGCTATGGCGATCAAAAAGTGTCTTAAAGTATTGGGAGTGACAACCAGCCAGTTCATTGTACAGGTTGAAGTCCTGCAGCTCTGGCCCTACTCGTATCGTGACTAGTGTCCGGTGAAGCTCGCTGAAGTTCGAGAAATTAGCGTAGTTGATTGAATATGAGGAAGAGGAGTGCTTGCACAGCCAGCATAGGTCAGTCTCAACTTTGCTCATGATAGTAGGCGTTGGTCGTTTGGAGACTGCTTTGGCTTCCCCTCGCTAGTTGTTGCAGGTGGAAAGAAACGGAAGGGTATTCCCCTGGCAATTGAAGTCAAGCGACGAGTTTTCGAGGTGGGGAGGTAGATGGACACGTGAGATGTGGGTGAAATTCCGAGTTTAATGAAGAGGGGAAAGTCATGTCAAGCTAACCTCCCAGAACTCGACCACGAGGCGACTGCCGTCTATAGACGCTAGAGTGCTTCCGACCGTGATACCTGCCCTCGAACGGCATTTGTCAACCTGGATCAGATTCCCTCACTCACAGCTATTATCCTCTCGGCATTCCATGTTTAAGAGAGAAATGAGACAAGTTTTGCCTGAGTCTCGACTCCGCAAAAGCGACGTCGGACTGGCAGGTTCAACGTGAAACTAGCTAATACAGGAGAACCTCCGCTCAGTGTAAAGACTTAGAACACCCAGTTGCGGTCCCCAAACCGCGGCGGACAAGACAATAACGGAATAATTCAAAGATGGAGATGAAAAATGAGTTCGTAACAAATGGCACCACCGCGACAAGAAGCAGCAGACAAAGCCTGAGATTTGTGTACTACCCACCTACCATCCCACCAAACTAGTAACGATTCAACCATCAAGCATACTAGACCTTTCCCAGTTATGCATCCACCAACAGCCCCAGAGCCACAGCCGCAAAGAGTCCCATTCGATAACAGGAAAGCAAAGAAAAATGAAAACCTGAACACGCCAGAGGATGTACGCCCGAAATAACAGAGAAAAAACAAAACTCCCGCGCCCACGCCCACTTTGCATATTTCCAAACAGAAGGCAGATCAGCTGCTGCACAATCCGTGAAAGTTGAAATAGGTAGATCAGGAGAGTCGGACAAAAATTGGCAGGGCTTCTATAGAGGAGTGTTGCTTGATCATGCGCGTCGGTCCCTGTCTCGATCTCGATCTCGATCTCGGTCTCGCTGTGGCCCAAAGTCGGCTTCTACTATCTTCTTTTCCTTACGACCCTTGACCACAAACTGTGCGTATAGTGCCAGATGATCGCTTGGGAAATGGTAATTGGGGAATCCTGGCACTCGTTGAAGGTACTCCCCATCTACTTCGCCGAGCAGCCCGACAACTTGAAGTGCAGTTGTTGAATACCAGATGTAATCGATGACGCCTGTGAAACCGGGGGTATAATTCGTAAACTTCAACTCTCCGATAGCCGAGTAACTCGATTTCATGTTAAAGGGATGCGACATTCCGTCTCGGGTGAAATTGCCGTATTTGCGACTCCCAAGATCAGAGTGCGAGTTGGACAGCGCGCCGTGGGCAATGAGATCGTAGACTCCAGAGTCTGGCGTAGAGTTAAAATCGCCGCACATGATCAACGGTATCTGCGCGCCTGTAGAGTATTCCATCGATGGACCAGGCTCCTGGACTACATCCGAAATATCGTGGTCATCCTCACTATCTCCATTAGTGTATCGATATACGACCTTGTCTGTGCAGGGAGGCCATTTGGCGTATTTTTCAGCGAGCTTAGTTATTTGTTCCATTAGGATGGCGACTTGGACAACCTTGACGTCTTTGAATGCCGGATTCCAGAAGACGTGCGCGTTTACAACAATCAACCGTACACCTGTTGCCCTATTCTCGAAGAAAGTGACCACTGCAATGTCATCTCGAGGCATAACTCTGTTGAAAATGTCGTGCTCGCCTTTCATATCTGGACGATTGATAGCAGTATTCGCAAAGTCGATGAGTTGTTTGTCCAGTAGTATGTATCTGTAACGCCGCGTTAGACACTCTTATCTTGATTGAAACCTTGCCTATACTGCAATACTCGAGTAAACCTACTTGCTGTTCTTATAAAACGTTGCACACCCATCGACAAGTTTGGCTTCCTTCTCAGCCATCGTCCGCGCTCTTGACTTTGGCCAAAATACCCCCTTATAGTCGTTATGCGCGAGTGCGCCTCTGAAGTAATCATTGAAGCTTTCCTGGTCGATTTCTTGTAGACAAAGGAAGTCTGCGTTCCTCTCCCGTAGCTCTGCAAGGATAACCTCTTTCCTATGATCCCAGGACAATGCACCTGATGGAGTGTAGCCATATTGAGATTGGGTGGCGTACTTGTCACATAAGGTGTTATAGCTAAGCACAGTAAACATATCTTCAGGAGATGTAGGCGTATCATCGAGGACAATCCAGTCACGTTCCGAAGGAGGCTCCGGACCTGCCCAGTCTTTAGCAATCCATTTTCCTTCTTTTGGAAGACATGAGGCTATTGCCCCATATATAAGAGAGTTACCTTGTGCGTTCTCACGGAAGTACTTGATCAATTCCGCAGTTCCATGCTCAACAATGATAGACTTCATTTCATCTGGGAGAGGATTTCCCTCAATACCGAGCATTTCCAATTGGTACAAAGATCCCATTTCGAACGGCAGAGAGTCAAGATGATTATCGAACAGCAGGAGTTGCCGTAAGTTGACCAGCATACCAATCTCAGGGGGCAGGGAACGCAGTTCGTTTAACGAAAGGTCAATATGATTAAGGTTTCTTAACCGGCCGATGATAGCTGGAACGAATGAAAGCTTGTTGCAGTTCAAGTAAAGCTTAGTTAGAAAAGAGTATTGAAACAGTGTTGGAGCTAGGACTTTGAGGTTCTGCCCTCCAAAATCCAAGATTGTCCAGGTTTGGTTTTGTCTTCCGTCCTCGCTCGTATCTGCTACTGCGCGATTCCGTTCTTCCTTTTCTGTCTCCTTGGCAAGACCATTCGTTGACCCTGCAACCACATTCTTGTTCACACTAGGGTGGTTTCTAGCGTGCGGGTGCGACTGTGTCATCTCCCTTGCACGCTGAGCAAGCTGTAGCTGTTCTTGCCAGTGTTCATTTGGCGGTTTGTTAAGACCACTGTGAACACTCCCGGGCGTCCCATTCTGGAGATGGCTTGGTGTGAAGTGTGGGGTTGCGTTGGATAGTCCCCCACTAGACATTGTGTGCTGGTGATTGCCGAAATTGCCCCCATGTGTACCTCCACTGTGGTCCTGGTGTTGTGCGTGTTGGTGGTTATGATGTTGATGATTTTGGTGTTGTTGATACGCTGGTTTTCCCAGATTCATTTGCATGGTGTACCGCTGATGGCTTGAAGCGCCGTTCATCATAACATGTTGGTTCTGGTGCTGATGGCCCTGGTTGAACATGCCGTAATGAGCCGGGGACTGTGGCCCAGGTGATCGTGAGGGAGACGGCGTGTCTGTATTGAAAGGGATTCGACCGCTATTGGGAGGTGATCCTGCGCGGTTGGGGATGTGTCTGGAGTGGTAAGGCTGTTGCGTATGCTGGGGAAAAAAGGATTGTCCGGCTCCCCGTTGGTAGCCCTGATAACCATCTGCCATCTAAAGCTTCGGCGCCGTGAGAGTTGACGTGTCCCCCAGGCGGTGGTGCGGGTATGGGAGCAAAGTCCGATGCAAAACTCGGTATGAAAGTTAAGTGAGTGGTGGGGATCGAGGACGCTGTCTTCTTCGTTTTAACATGGGCAAGCGAACAGGCGGCACTCATGAATGACTGTGGGCTATAACCGGCCGCAAAGCGGCTAGTTGATGTGGACTTCTGCGGCTTTCCTGGGGACGTTTGTTGACGGACTGGCAAAGGTCTGATCCAGCGAGTGTGAGGCAACTACGTCGGAGCTGTGTGCGCGTACCGTTGCCGGGCTGTGTCTGGCTTGATTGTGCTCGAGCTATTGTTCTATTGATAACCTGCGGCTTTGCATTCACCTTGATCAGCTTTGAATTGGGATGTAGGGGTCCGGGACGCAGATGGGATGCGCGACTGGGGAAGCACTCGGCGTCACCAAGATCACGTACAGTTGTTGGAGCGTGAGGACTTGATGGAGCCCTGCAGAGATCAAGCTCAATTGTTCCAGAGAGGCAATGTCTTGCACCAACAGAATTGTGTGTGAAGAATAGTCGGTTGTAGGTGATGCTGGGCTGTCTCGACACTGGTGGTTCGTGGTGAGCACTTGGTGAAGCCAAGACTAATTCTCACGTGACTGCATCCGAAACCATCGCCAACCGCTTCTGACTCAAAGACCAGTAGCCGCCTCAACGACATTGCAGTCTCGCACCAGCCTGAACCTTCATTGCGTGCTCTGGACACCTGTCGCTGTCGCTGCGGCCACAGTGCTCACTTCTTCATTTCCAATCATGTGCATTTGCAGACGTCGACGCTCACATTCCATGAAACCACCACTTGGCAAGGCTTGACGATTTTTTCTCCGCATTATTCTGTGGAGGATGCGCCACGGCTTCGCGGTTCTCATTGCTGTATCGCCCTTTATTCATCTCGGAACGGCCTACCTATAAACGTGGCATATGGGCATGAATGTTGAGCTGCCCCTGTGATTGGAAGGGTACTGAGGCCAAACCTCGGCTCTGCTTGAAACAAAAATGCTGGCCAAACCTCATCAGAGTGGCCTACTGCTCACCCGAGGCGTCGAGCTCTTCATGGGTTCTACCAAGGTACTCCAGGTATACAGCCAGAATAATTAAACCCAAGCATCTTTTCAGTCGCCCGCATACTCCTTTCTTTTTTCAACCATCAAACCGACCCCATATTCACGCGCCCTATACTCCACTGCTCGCTATCTCGCTGGGCGAATCCCTAGACACACGTGCTTATCTTACCGCTTAGGCAAGGAACAAGTGCGAATAATACGCTAAAAACAGTGGGGCAAGGGTGATCATGGCGGAATGGATGATGGTTCTCTGCTCCAATTCGCATGAATCCCCGTCTCCTGCTAACCTGAAACCCAGTATCGCAATACCAATGGTCAGTCGATAAGGCCGCGAACGGGATCTGCCGACGCTGCAAAACAGTGGGACTTCACCACCACTGACGCACTGGGGCGGACGATCTCTGGAGCCTCTAGTTCCAATGCTTCAGCACCAGGACACTCAATGGACGCAACGCGGGGCTCCATATCAAGCACCTCAACACAAAGTACAAAAGACGAAAGCATTGGCGCATCAAACCCCTTCGTTTTGCGCCATGGGCGACGCTACCTTCGCGATCTCCCATATCCCCTGCCTTGCGATCTTCCAGAATTCCAGCGACAAAACCTCCATACCCTCCTCTCAACCTCAGTATTCGGTCGACCTCTAGGTTCGACTCCGACACCAAATCAACCTCTGACAAAAGTGCTTGAAGTTGCATGCGGAAGTGCATATTGGTCGTCGCTGTGCCACGACTACTTAGAAGGGCTGGGCCATAAAGACGTGACGTTCACTGGTCTGGATGTTGTTCACCTGGCTGGTGATTTGAAGAAACAGGGTATCGATTGGCGGTTCGTGCAGCACGACCTGCGCAAAGTACCGCTGCCCTTTGATGATGGCGAGTTTGATATGGTAGTGATGAAGGATCTGAGCTTGGTAGTGCCATTGGGTTCGCCGTCACAGCGAGTACTGGACGAATGCACACGGATATTGAAGAAAGGGGGCACCTTGGAAGTCTGGGAAACTGATCACATAATACGGTCATTACTCCCGCATCCGCCACCGCCACCAGGGAAGAACCCCGAAGAGTATGCTTGCGCAGTGTCAACTGCAACTTTTCTAATATCGCCGGGCACCCCATTCACGGACGCCCAGAACAAGTACCTTCAAGACTCCAACTCATGGATCCAAGAAGCTCTGGACAGGCGAAAGTTGACACCAACACCATGTGCTCGTGTAACACAAATACTCCTGCAAGAACCGGAGACTCTCTGTGATGTAGGCTATCGGAGGGTTGCTATACCGTTGGGCGAGCTGCGCTGGGAACGTGAGGCGGTAGCGGATCGAAATCCATCCAAGCGAAGAGAGAGCGAACCGGTGAAAGGAAAGAAGAGTGTGGCAGAAAGCCTTGCATTGACGGAAGAGCAAGCCTCTCTTAGGTACACGGCACTCCTTGTCGTCCTCCAAATGATCGAAAGCTTAGAGCCGCTACTTAAAGAAGTCAGTGGGAAAAACCAGGAAGAGTGGCATCGATGGTGGGGTTGGATGATGGCGGATTTGCTGGAGCATAAAGGCGCCTCCAGTGGAGAGTGCTTGGAAGTTGGAGTGTGGTGGGCTCACAAAGTGTAGATCTCTGGTGGCTCATGCAAAAATCTGTCTTCATGCGATGCTTGGGCAAAGGGCGCTGTCGGAGCATAGCGTGGACTGATTTTCTAGGTCTTTTCATATCGTTGGCGTAGGATGCGGTACCTTTTCAGGTAATACCTAACGGGCGGGGTTCAGCGTAAATGCTTTTTAAATGCAGCGAAGGTTTCGGCGTTCTTACAACGCCTCAATTTCTTGTGTACCTGAGGTCAGCTCACCACAATCAAGCCGCAAAATAGGGAAGAAGGCCTTACCTTTCTTTACAAATTCAGCTCTTTCGATGCCCTTTTTAATCTGATCTTCATCCTTTAAGTTGGCCTGGCTTGCAAAAGCCTTGTGAAGCCGTGACCTGAAGTAGTCATAACCCAATGGATATTCGCGTCCCAGATAGAGTAACTCTACGATGAGTTAATGCTCACTCATTGGAGGTATCCACGCCGACCTCGGGAGTACTCCACCTTTGTATATCCTGATGACTTGATGCCGCAAATTCAGTGCTTTAGAGCTCATATCTGATTGTTTTAGATGCAAAACAGAAGAATCTTCTAGTTCAGCGACACAGATATGTCTCACCGCGAGCTTCCTGGGCTGAGTGGCGGAAGGGATGTTGCGCTTTGCTGGTCTGGTTCCTTCGCCGTGAGGGGTGGTCAAATGAGGAGCTTGGACCCAATCTGACTACGATATCTTCACGCAGCCGAAATCAACCTCCGGATCGCGCATCCAAACACCTCGGGTTCCTCCTTCTACGATAATAATTCCTGTCTTTGACTTGCAAGCATGCTGCCGCATATTCAGTAGTGCTTTTCGGAGACAGTGGATCAGCTATGCGATCTCGACTCGTCCGACCGGTTCTCGCCGTCCCCACCCGGATTCTCTGTCAAACCAGGATTCCGCATTGCCAGCGTGCAGCATACTCGTCGACTTCTCAGAAGAACAACGAGTCAGCCACGGCTTCATTGAACCCACGCTGGCTGTCCGAGCTCAAAACCCGAATCGGGAAGTGTATACTATTTGGACTTCAACCGGAGCAAACAAAGGAAGCTGGGTTAATACTGCAGGAAATGGCCACGGATTGGAGGGAATTGATAGGTGGAAGTGAAGGCTTCCTAACAGGAAAAAACCGCCGTGGTCTCTACCGGCAAGAAGTTGTATGGGGAGAGATGGTACGCTTCGCCCATCTCCGGCCTGCAACTATGGGAGCACAACAGCTAACCCATGCTTCCCGGGGTGGCTATAGGATAGCATGGTGAGACAACACTCGACGAAACTGTCTCCCTACATTAAACATTTCGGATAGCTAAACCTCAGTCAAGGGTACTGCGTTGAATCTCCCTTCTGAAATCGGATCGAAGCTTGACAAGTGCTACCAGGTCACGTAAACAATGTAACCTACAACCGCTATGCTGAGTCTGCGCGTATCAATTGGGCCGTTAACTTCGCCAACGCTCTCGATCCCGCCCATAAACCCGAATGGAGTCAGCTATGGACACCTTCGGGGGTTGGACTCATCCTGCGGAGTATTCGAACGGACTTCAAATTTGTAGGATACTGGTCTTTCACTGAATTCTCTTCCTTTTGAAGTACGTATTGCTGACTAGTATATTCTGAAGCCAATGAAGTGGCCTGACCATGTAACTGTATTGCATAAGCTACGGTCCCAACCGACACCAGATACTAGCCATTTTATCCTAGACGTGCTAATACTTTCAGAGCTGCATCAACGACCTGCAGCAAGATGCATGGAAGATATTGTGGTATATGACTACAGGAAAGGGAAGAAAGCACCGATGCGACCATTCATGGTGGAAAAGTTCCGTGAGACGTTTGAACTGCAAGAGAAGGCAAAGCAGAAGTATGGCGCCAGGGTGTTGGATCTCATCAGTCGGGTGCGAACTTTGGAAAAAGGTAGTTGGGACAGGCCGAACGCAAAGGAGAATATGGGTAGTGCAAACCCAAATCCATAACGTTATCTTACGGCTCGATCTTCATGTTAAGGGGCGAGTTATATATATAGTAATTCTTATGAGTCCTCTAACGCCGTCTGAGGCATTTAGCGTCATTAACGAACTATAAAAACGATCATAATGCAGCAAGCGGGGAGGCTGCACCTGTTTTCCAAACCGTTGTAGACACCCAAGAGCTCCTCGGCAGTTGATCTCGATAACCTTTTACATGCGACAAAAACCATCCACACCTCACATCTGCTTCCATGGAAGAAAATTAATCTTGCGATGATCGACATGCATCCCCCTTGGGCGCGTGACCGTTTCGTAGTTTCAACGACAACAGTAAGCCCTCCTATTGGTGTCATGCTGGCACAATCAAAGGGTCGGCCCTTGATGGAGGGGCAGAGAAGGTTAAGGAACTAAGAAATGCTCCGATAGCAACAAGCAAATAAAAATACCCGATTTAACAACCTTGGAAATAAATAAATAGTTTCGCAATCAAATAATGCCACTCGCAAGCCTCACCAACACATTTTTTTGGGCAATAAGCGAAAAGGATTGCACAGTCAATCTTCACGACAACAAAATAAACTCTGCCCAGACCAGGTGCGCGGCACTTGCAGCATATCCAGTGCAGAGGCAACCATCCACCGTGATGCGGTGTGCGAAGCTGCCCCCCAAGAGGATATGGCACAACTTCATTCGCTGCCGAGCACATCCGGCGGATGAAAAAAAGAGGCATATTACTCAGGCCCCCCATGAGCTGCGCATATGAAAATTGAGGGCTAAGAAACAGGCGGGGTACCAAAAACAATTGTCCATGACTGTTTGTTTGATGGGAGCGAATTAGTCGGACCTGAGCAGATTTTCGATACGGACTATTGAAGTGTCGAGGAAACGTCCTCGGGAAAGTCTTTGTATGACCGAGGATGCATTCTTAAGGTTAATTTTGATGGTGGTGATGCATGACTGGTGTGTACGAGATTCGAGGTGTCGAGACGATTAAAGAGGAACACTGACCGACGGGCAGGCTCATAGGCTTCTGTCATGGCTTTGAAACGACGATCCTCTTCGGCGGGATCCTTTTTCGGCCTTGTGCTTTCAGCGGTATGCCTGTTCATGGTTAATGCTTCCGTAGAATCCGTGAGATCTACCGTACATAATGGAGAGGTGATGCAACTGCTGCTACGCTGCCTCCTGTGGTTATGCTGTAGGCTCTGTGTACTGGCTGTTCTCTCGTGCCGAGCGAGAGCCGGGAGTCACTACCTAGTAGTTAGCAGCTGAAGTTTTGGCTGTAGTGCTGCAACAAAAATTAGTGGTTGACTCCACTGCACTCCACAGCAAAACCTGGGTGAACAACAAAAGCGAAGCAAAGGCGAAGCAAAGGCTACAAGCCTGTCGGGTAGAGGTGTCGTTTATTGTTTGCATTACCCGCTCGTCTATTGGTCTCACAATAATTCTAAAACTTGACTTTCCATGGTCCCAGTCGCCCCGTAATACTTGGTTTGAGCATCAGCCTAGCAGGTTGAGTGGTGACCTGGAGCGGTCCCTCGTGAGTGGCAGGCTGGCAACACTGCAGGCTCCGTAGTACGCTCCGTAGCATTTGTCGCTTGTTTAGTGGCTCAAGGCCGATACCTCTACCTCCCGCAGAGCCTTCATCTACACCCCTCTACAATCACCAACCTGAACAGCTTCGCCCAAAGACTGCTAACCCTCTCTCGCTGATCCTTGGGCTCTGTTCCTACTGCTTGGCTCGTCTTGCTCCGTCTCGTCGAGCCAGCCCTGGGACTGTCAGCCGTATCGCGGCTCGCTGATGCCACCGAAGGGCAAAAGGAACGCGGCGAACCAGCACGACAAGCGACATGAGAACGGCCTTGCGGCTCCCGGAAAGCGCATACAGAAGCAAAAGTCGAATCCTACCCTCAACGGAAACGCCAATGGAAAACCCCAGCCGCCCACGCCGCCGCTACGTCCAGATGTGACCCAACATATGACGTTGCCGGCTACACCAAACGGTTCAGCACATGGAACTTTGGCAGATGCGAATAACATGGCCGGCCAAGTGCCTGGGAGGCTCATTGATGGGCGCGGGAGAGCAGTTTCGGAGGTCTCTCTCGATGGACTGGAGGCCTGTCGATACGAAAATGCCAACGGCTCACTGGACCACGGACAACAACCCACTCCTTCCCGTAGGATCGATGCCAATGGAACCAAGACGGCACCGACCTACAAAGGCAATATTCTCACTGTAGCTACAACAATTCTCTCGTCCTGTCCTCTGCGGGACGTCCTCGCTATCCTCATCATCCTCCTTCAACTACCCCCTACGGTCCTCACAATCGTACACTTTCTCTTCGCAACTCTTACCTTTGTTCCGCCGCAAACCGGAGCATCACTCTCCGCCCTCTCCGCCCTCCCATCCCTCACCGATATATTTCAAGGCTCCAGCGGGACGCCTTCTCTCTTCACCATCGTTTTCGCCGACGTTTTCATACTGATACTGTGGCTCTTGCTGTGGGTTCCTGTTCAAAATTTCTTTCTGGACCTTGCGCAAGCTGTAATTGCTATATCTCTTGGAGGCGCCGCCGCTGGGAAAGGCGGTACGACGAATAGCATATTCTTATGCATTGTCATCGTCCTGTGCTCGCATCTCTTCCGATTCAGGCCTCTCCGGCAACACATAGTTCATTTCTTCTGGACCGGGCTCACCCGGGGAGGCCTTGGTTATTTATTGAGTCCGCCAAGTACACCATCCTATCAGGATTCTTTTTCTACACCTCACGGTTGGCCCCGCAGTTTGTTGGGCATACATATTTTGGCCCAAGGGGTTGTTCGCATCATTCGCCGCTCTCTTTCTGCTAGACGCGAATCATCTCAACCAATGCCAATGGGCAAGAAGAACGACCCTGAGGCTGCTGTTCCTCCGCAAATACCTCGCACTAACTCGACAAGCATGGATTCCAGTACGGATATGGCCAGTAGCTCGAGTACCGATGGACGTCCACCAGGGCCTTCACCTGCAGCGCGTGACTTAAAAGAGAAGACGACGAGCGGGAAAAAGAAACGGAAACAGGCGACGCATGTCAGGAGTCAGCAGCCTTTTTGGGCTGCCCTGGCCAGCACAAAAGTTACAGTTTTGAAGGAGATGGAGCAAAGCCAAGCAGCAAACGATGCTGGGGAGGCTAACGCAAAAGATGCAAATCACATTGGAAACGCTGTTTGGAGATCAGAAGACGATCGTGTTTGGATTTCGGAGGTTGGTCCAACTAGCATATCTTTCCGTGTCAGCCTGTACAGGATAGAGGATTTTGGTGCGCTAGTTGGAGAACAGCGGGAAAGCAGTTCTGGACCAGGTATTGACAGGTCAAAACCTTTCTACCTTCGAGTAAATGGAGCAGATTGGAGTTCAACGAGGATTCGGGAGACTACTTCGCATGGGTATATGGGAGAGGAGGGAACGGACATGTGGGCGGGAGAGATCTTCGGTCTAACAGCTTTGTCAAACTACTATTGCGAGTTTGTGCGAAGTGCAGACGAAGAGGTCTTCTACTCTGCAAGTCTTATTACCTCTGCTGCCCCTAGTGCGGAACAAGGTGAGCTTTACGGACATCGTGTTTACTTGTTGATACTTACGGAATGCCTCAGCCTCGATTATCGCTCCTCCAAAACATCAAACTCTCCGCCCTTCCTCGCCTACGACTACGCTCAAAAATTCTATTGCCGCAGCAGATCAAAAGCTCCAGGACTACCGCAATCGTCTCAAGCGAAATCGGAAAGACCACAAAGCCGCAATCACCTCCGTTAAGAAGGAGGTAGATAACTTAAGCAATCGAGTTGCCACTGCTGGTGGTAGTGATGAACGACAGCGTCAACGTGCTCTCCAATTTACTCAGAACATTCGCCAAGCTGAAGAAGCTGCCGCTGACTTCGCCCTTCAAATCGACTGCCTTGGAAATATCCCCGAAGATGAAATGGAAGAGTTTGCTGCAATAAAACGCGAATGGATGAATGAAAGAGATCAACAAATCGCCGCCGTTGCCGATTTTGATCAAGCAAAATCCGAAGCCGATCGTCAACTTGCCAGTATCCAGGCTGAGATCGCCTCTGCCATCCAAAAGCGTGAACGTCTTCAACTTCGACAAGCTAGACTCAACGAACAGCAGGAACGTCTCATTGCTGCTAACAGCGAAGGATTCCATGAAAAGTCGAAGAGACACCAAGAACGCCTTCAAATCATGGCCGATCGGGCTTCAGTGGAAATCCAGTACACGAGCAACATCAACAGTTACGAGCGCCGTGCTTCTGATTTTAACCGGCAGAACCTCCAGCTTCATCACACGATCCAGCATCTCGAAACTCTCCTCCAGCAGTCTCAGCAGTCCATCCCTACAACCCCAGAAGGTGCGCTTCCTGGCACAAACGGCCTCGGTGGTCCGCATAACTCATTCCCTGCGTTTCACTTCCCGTCTCTCAACTCCCACATCAACGGCACACCCGGGTCCATCCGTGGCGGCCGTGGCCGCTCCAGTTCCATGCTCTCCAACATTAGCGGCTTCACCGATGGTTTCGACGACCCCGCATCGCCGCCCGGACCGGTGCTCTCGAATCCCTTCAATACTTTCGCGGTCCATCTCAACGGAAGGAAGGGCAGCAATGGGAGTGGGTCTGGCAGCGGCACTAGCAGCCAAAGTTCGAGTCAGAGGGATCCAATGAGCCCCGTATCTAGGAGCTTGACGAGTGTGGGGAGTGGGAGGTCGTCGACACCGCTTACTCCTGTTGGTAGCAGGTAGCCATGGTCTTTGGTCAATGTTCTTCTTGGCTATTGGTTTTAGGCAGTTGGAGCCAATGTGATCTGTTTTCTTTTTCGTGAAATAATGCATTTATCTTCATGTGATGTGATGACCGGGATTTGCTAATATTTAGATGGTGGGGTTGGTTGAGTAGACGGTATTAGGTATGTCACATTTTTTGATTCTCGTGTCGTGAACACTTCGGATACTTCTCATTTTTTTTCGTTTTCTATGCAGCTACAACGTCCGGAAAGACCTTTGGGGTCGTGAACCGTTGACGTCGCCACTGATATTCGAATCTCCGCAGAAGCCATGCCTAGACGCGCCTCACACCTCAATTCAAACCATCCCTGACGGTAATTTGCCATCCAAGTGACCAACCACCACTTCCATATCCCTTTCGATGTCAATACGCACTTCCTCCGCAGCACTGGATCTTCCACGACACGAAGCACCCATCTTTACCATCTTAGTATCTCACTTGCTAGTACGGGATGACCAAGCAAGCTCTATATTTGTTCACGAGACGGTCTAGGGCTGTAATGACATCGAACCGTTCTTCGCCGTAGAGGTCAATAGCGTTGGCTGTGCGATATGGTGCCATTAGCTTGAATAGATCTTGAAAGCTGTGGTGCGCAGAATGGAAGAAACGCATAGACTATAAGACGTTTGTAACGCTCAAAGAGCTCCCTTTCTTCTGACATATCTAGAGTGGGTTTAGACGTGTTAATGGTTGATAGTCGATAGATGATGGGTGATGGGTGATGAATGGTGAGTGAGAGAATCGAAGAAAGGGTTCGCTAACGTGCGTTTGCAGGTGCGTGGTGGATGGTGAACGCGCGGGATCACGGGCGTTTGTACTGTTAGTTTGGCCTAATGTATTTGGTGAGGTTGAAAATAGCAGCCGATCAGTCACGATCACAAAGCTCTTCGAACTTATATGCCATTGAGCAACGGTATAAAAGGAGGAAGCTAGCCAGCTCTAGTTACCGCCCATAATGAATCAGCGTTGCGAAATTATAATGACGTCGAAGATGCGTTGATCGCCGAAGAGTACTTTGGCGTTGGCTGCAGGATACGGTGTTATTAACTGGGAGATTCTAGGGGCTGCAAGGAAGCGGAATACAGATTGCAAGACTACTAAAACGCTTTAGGAGTTCCATGTCTTGGGACGATGATAGATCCATCGTAGGTTTGAAGATTGGAGGGCATAATTGGGTGATTTGGAGGGTTTGTTGATGATCGGTGGGGGGATTTGTTAGATTTTGGGATAAATGAAAGCGTTTACTAACAGGTCTCTGCAGATTGACGGTGAAACGGAAATATGCTATATCCTAAGTCCTTCTGAGTTCGAATGCCTTAACCAATTCCCCAGGGTAATCTGACAGCTTACGGAAGCATTTCCATTCTCCTCATCTCCGAGGTATTCTCCGTTTAACAATATATTTTAGTACTTACTCTGGGGTTTGGAGTCTCACCGCTGCGTATTTAGGCCTTAAGAAATGGCATAAGCCCTATACTCCTTGAATGGCTTCAATATATTAGGCAATCCAACTTGGTACAAAAATATCAAAGAAGGTCTCAAAACCACCAATTCCGACTCCATTTACTCAACCACAACAAAGCCATCCACCAAACGCTCCAGCCTTTCGAGTCTCCCTCCCGCATCAACCTTCACCTGCTCAATCATCTCAAACGCTTCCACTTTCTGTAACAAGTGCGCCATCGCCGCCTCCCTCTTATTTGCTCACCCACTCTTGAAGAGGAGTAGCGCTTTTTGCGGATCCGTGTAGTTGATCGGGCAGACTTGAAAATTAACAGCGGATCATCTCCGACAAATGCTGTGATGACGTCTAGCGAACGGGTGTGGCCGTGGAGGGCTTTCGCAATGGCTATGTCTCTAATCAGTGGGAGGGTCGGTGGAAGGGTGAGAGCATTGATGGAGTTGGACTGGAATGGAGGATGAAGCTGTCTTAGCTGGGGTCTCCACTCTAGATCGCGGGCCCGATTAGAAGACGTTCATGCAGGGGCCTAGATTAAGGGAAGAAATTTGCCGTACCGGAGCTTGGTCTGCCCTAATGTAGGCCCTTGATTCAGATCTTCGAAGGACCCGAGATCCAGTCCAGTCCAATCCAATTCTATTACTGAGATGATGGAATGAAGCCGGCTGAGAACTCAATTTATGAGGCACTCAAAGAAGTTCGAGACGCTGGTTCATCCCATCTGATATATCTACAACCATGGTGAGGGTTGGGACGAGAGATGAGTATGAGGATACACCGTTGTCGTAGTTGGTTGCGGCTGGGACATGGAAGGCGCAATTAATGTGGTTGGCTGCTGCTGCGAGGGGGGACGGGAAGGTCTCGAATGTAGGTACTACCCCCAAGCCGAATTAACTTTGGTGGCCTTACGCGGCGGTGGAAGTTGGTGCATTGTGCGGTGGCGTGCTGAAAGCCGGATGAAATCGTGCTTGTAAGTCTGGCAGAGCTGGTGGCGAATTGACCTTGCAATCGAGCATGAACTGATCTTGGTAAATTTTGCTAACAGAGCTTTTTAGAACAGTGAAGGGCAGTTGTCGTCATGTTAGAAGAAAAGGCCACGGCCGCAGCCTATTGAAGCTATCTAATTCAATTTGAGACCATCCTCACTCTCCTCTGGGATATCCTTCCAGTTTTACTCCGCCAGAGCTTGCACAACCACTAGTTCTCCAAATACCGATCCCATCTGCGCAATTCCACCCTACCCTCCCGATCCATCCTCGGCATCACGTCTTCTCTTAAAAGTCTTGCTATCTTCAACTCCAAACGTTCCAGCAAGTCGTCCATTGCCTTTCCTCTAGTTACGCAGAGCACGCTTCTACAGAAGAAGTGAACGTGCGGCTCAGTGCTGCTATCGATCAGATAGACTGAAATTCCGTTACTTGATATGTGCCTGCTCGAGATGATTTCGAAGTTTCGTGCACCGCCGTTGTGGTTCTTGCTACCGAATAGGAATTTGGCGTTGGCTGGGCTTGGTCAGCTGGACTTGTTGTTGTCGACAAGGGGGCTAGTGAGTAGAACCGAATATACGCCGTTCAAGGCTTTCGAAGAGTTGCATCTCCATATGCTTCTCATCTAGCGAGGACATGTCGGTGGAACTGGTTGAGCTGCGCCGGAGTCGGCTTATGGAACGCTTGAAGTTGCGAGACCGGCTGGCCTTTTGTAGGTGGGTCGGGACAACGGAAAAATAGTCGGTTATGCCTCAGGAGTTTTTGGATGTGAATAGCGGGCTCTAGGTGAGTGTAGAGGAGCAAAGGTGTACTTTCTTCACTTTGCTAACTCTTCTGAAGGTGCATGAAGCGAACTACCTTGAGATAGGGTATGGTCTGTGAAGTCTCTACGCGCGCAACCTATCCAGTCCCGAAATGTACAGCATGAAGAATATCCTTGATTAAACCTGTCAGACCTGGGTCCAAGTGTGCATGTCTCATAATACCGTGCGCCCTCAGACCATGCTCCGCCCATACATCTATCCAATCTCGGCACGAGCTCTGCTTATCAGATACATTGCCCTGTCTTGTTTCCCATTTGGTCCTACTGAATCCCCATATTAACTCGTAGAGCCGCTTCCGTTATTTCAAGCAAGTGAAGCATAGCCTGCTCCCTCGTTGAGTACCAATCATCGCCAGCAATGAGAAGTTGTACTCCGCGTTCAAGGGTGTAGTGTATCAGGCAGGCTTTAAAACCAGCATGGGTTTTTGTGGGCTCATCGGTCAATCTGTGGGTTGTGATGGTGTCGAACAGGAATTCAGGGCCATAAAGCGCCATGGCGTTGTCTTGGTGGCCCATTTAGAAATATTCGCTTCAAGATCACTAGAAGCACGTACGGAAAACACGACTTTCTGCCCATTCGTAGCTGTAAAACTCCTTCTCTAACCTCCCTAGTCTCCCTTGATCTGCACTTGGGCCCTCAAATATTCCGTTCGAGACTGATTCCGTAGTGGTGTTGAATATCAGTTTTGACCCTTTGGGGGTGTTCGGTATCGATCCATTGGTGCCGTTCGGTGTCGCACCCATGATAGACTTGAGGGTTGAAGTTGTGTTCCTGTATGACAACTATGAAAGCTTCGTTGGAGTTACAATAGCGAGAGAAACGAACTGAGGAGAGATTCGTTTGTAGCAGATACTTGTCGAAGAATACAAAATAGTGGATTATGCTGGTAAAGTGAAGGAATTCTGCCAATGGGTGATTATGGCGGTCGGACAATAGAAGATGGATGGAAAGAAGGAGAAATGGCGTTCAACGCGAGACTTGTTGTGATGGAGGATGTTTGCTGTTTCCTTTTAGATAGGCCTCACTTCGCTTTCCAAAATAAGCTCTCTGTCACTCTCTCCATCAAGTGCCTGCAAAACACGAGAACATGCGCTCATAAGAGCTCTATCGAAGACATAGAGAGCAGGCAAAGTAGTTCCTACAACCCACGCAATAGAGGGCTTTTAGCTGATAACTTGCGAATAATTCAGCTGGAGATCTCTTACGTTCGCTATTCAATACATTTCCTGAGTACGTCGGTCTCTCAAGAGGGGAGGATGGACTGGCCGGTGGTGACGGTGCTGGAGACAGTTGAAAGGTCACGATGACCTGAGTGCAGGACTCGGGTGGTGGCTGTAGTCGTAGCGAGTAGCATGATTTGGAGAGGGCAGACGGGAATACCTAGGACGCAGCGCTCAAATACTTTGGGCATGTTTAGCTCAAGTGCGGTGTATAGGCGGTGAAGTGTTTTTAATGCGTTCATGGTAGATATGAGGCGATTTTGGGATATCCTTCTGTGATTTAAGACAATGCTTTCGTTGGTTAAACATAGCTTGGCGCAGACGCGATACTCTAGGCGTTGGAAAGTGTTAAAGTGTGGTGCCTGGATATCGTTCTTGCCAAGTTCGAGAACTGAAGTGAATGCGCAGGTGGTCGGTATTAAGAAGTAGGGGGAGGGAGAGGTTTCAAGGCTTTTCATTTTTCGTAACCTAGAAATTCAACATTTATCGTAAATTTCATGGTACTATTTCAACCGCAAGAGGCTGTGAAGAGAGCATTGAAGTCCGAGTATGAGAAATGACTGAGGGATTATAAATATTTAGTTTGTATGCAAAACAGATCAGTGATCTACAATATACAGTTCTATCATTGAGAAACAACCTCGTGAACCAGTTCCCCACCCAAACAGTCTATAGCTACATCATGAATTCTCCCTGCTGGATTCTGGAACTATATGTCCATATCCAAGCAGTTTAACCTCTCTATCTTGGAAAAGTGGTTCAGGCTAGCGTTTGGCTTCGGAAGTATTGTGATGCTCCGTAATATCACGCAGTTCTCTCAATAGACTATTCGGTGAATCCGCTTTCCTGTGGACGCATAAGTATGCTGGCCAGAAAACAAACAGGTACCGAATTTGCCTACGCCTGCAGGCTTTCGACGTTAAATTGACCGTCGGGACATCCGAGAAGCCGGCCGCCGCGGTTCCTCAAGTAGTGTGTTAGTATGGCAGCAACTTGCTTCGATTGAATTACAGCGCTCAACGCATCCGTAGTCTGGTTTCTAAGTTCGTCACATTCTAAATAATATTGCAGCAGTTGCTCATCAGACTGCTTCAACTCAGACATTTTAGGTATTCGCATAAAATCTTAGATTCTGTAGTATGAGCCGAGGGTACGATTTGGCGGATGTTTAATGCGAGGACCATACCTCTTGAAGCTGCAACCTCCTTATAGATATCGTCTTTCGAGGCTGCTCAAGAAGCCATGTGTGTTTTATGATTGCCAAGTGATCGTTCGAGGGTCGGCTTTGTGTGTTGCTGATGTCGTGCTCGTGTTATTGATATCGTGCTCGATATGTATAGCTGGTATCGTCGTAGCGGACTCGTAGTAGTTGTTGGCTGGAAGGAGATGGTAAGCGAGAAAAATTGTAGCTTATATACCTGAAGATGATTTAACTTTAGGACCACCGTGTGTAAATCTGATACGAAATGACCAAAATGGAGTCAATCAGAGGATTGTAGATTTCTGAATTCCTGAGAGGAAAGAGGCAATGGCAATAACGGGGGTGAGTCTGACTCTCGGCTACAATTATGACCTGCAGAAAGGATGAAGTTAAAGGATGAAGTTAAAGGATTAGAAATACAAGAAGCTACGGAGATATATCATCAAAGAGAACCACGGAACGCAGCTGAAAACCAGGCAGGAGTCACGTTGAAGAGTTTCAAAGCTACTCAAAGATTGTAAAGTTCGCATTCTAAAGTATCTTAAGCTCCAAATGTAACCCGTGCCAGGGACTCTAACGTATGCCCACGTGGCTATGCAAATGCAAGTGTATTAACTTGATAAGGTGCTTTCTTGCCCTTTCCGAGTATGTTACGAACAAGAGCTTCCTGTTGCAAAAGAAAATTCTCCATCGCTATGTGTCGGCAAATGTCGCGTTGGAGTGGGACTCGAGGAAGACCTGACTCTTCGGGTATGACATAGATCATGGAGTCACCTGCATAGTGGATAAGATGCGCTGTTAAGATTATCTTGTTGAAAGTAACAACAACGGATGAGCCCAGTTTGTTACCATGGAGAACGTTTGCGATTGCTGTATCAATTAATGGTGGATCTCAAACATGGAGAGGCCTCGGAAGAGGCCCCGGGATAGTTGTGGCTCCTCTCAGGCTATAGAGCGGGGGTAAGAGGTGAAGCGATAAGGGAGTGTACTCAGTATCTGCTTCTATAGCTTCTTACAATAGCTCATGGCCTCGAATAACCTGTAAAAGCCACATTATCCTGGCGCATCTTCAAATGCGATCTGAGTACCGTTGTGGAATTGCTATTTATTTTGGGAACAAATTCGGCCGTGAAAGCAAAGCAAAATGAGTGGGACTTTGCAGGGGATTCATAGTTCAAGAAAGAATGCAGGAAATGTATATGAGTGGGATATAGGCTGCCTTCTCCTGCGGATGGTGAATGTCAAACTTCCGCCAGCAAACATTTTGTAAAAGACTGCAATCCCTTTACCCCAATGACACCAAATGCTGTGAAGAGTTCTTGTCGAAATCTGTAGTAGGAAGGAAGGTGGACAAAGTCTTGTAGTTGCAAGTTGGGTAGCGACGAAGCTATATACTAGAGTGCACGTGATATGATGATAGAAGGAGTCCACTAACTAGTTCAGTTTAACGGTTCTGTTCCCGAGAGTATACGCTGGCGCATCTGAAGAATTAAAATGTTATGAAGTTTCCATTTATATATAGCTCTAGGTATTCCTCTAGAGTCGCTCCCAGCTGGCGCGGTTTAAGCAATCAGGCACGCTCCTCAAAGCAATGAATGCGGAGCCACGTCCGTCGACTCTAGTTAGCAGTTGATAGCTATCAAGGTGATCGTCGGCGTAGTGAAAGAGGCAGGCTGAGTGCAAGATGATTGATGTTGGAAATGGCTGTGATGATGCTGTTGTTGAGGGCTTTAATTTATACCCCTTCTAGATATTCCTCTGGAGCATCGAATAAACCGAGCGGTCTAAGCGATCAAGTAGGCTCTTCAAAGCCTTGTATGTGGAGGCCCTTTTCTCTGCTTGAGCTAGTAACCGATATCCATCAGGGTGATTGTCGTCGTAATAAAGGATCCAGGCTGAGTGTAGATTTTCAGTGTTGGAAAGGCCTGTCACAACACTGTAGTAATGTTGAGGACCCCAAATCATTTTGGCGTTCGCTGGGTGATTGATAAGTTAGCCTTGGCTCTGAGGCATAGACGGCCATTGAGCAGAGATTGCGTACCAATAATACGGCGTTCCAGTTTTTCAAAAAGACTCGCCTCGAGGAACGCCTTGTTCACTTCTGTGTCCACCTCTGTATTTATCTCTGCATCCACCTCTGCATCCACTTCTGCGTTTATCTCTGCATCCACCTCTGCGTCCACCTCTGCGTCCGCCTCTGTGTCTACGGCACCGGGGTCCAAAATATGGAAAATCTGTTGTGTCTAGTCAGCACAAGTCGAATGGTGCTGTGGTCTCAAATGTACCCGAAGAAACGCTGTTGCCATATGGTCGTGTCGTGAGCTGCTCGTGTTCGTGGTAGGGTGTTGAGAAGTTGGAAGAGCATTTGCGCCAGTAAAGTTTGGGCATTTTGTTGAGATGCACGATCAAAATAAGGAATGACAGAAATGTAATAAAGATATTCTTGTTCGCGCTGGCTGCACCTCCACCATTTTATTCTTCACATTCGGTATCCGCAATTCAGCAGTAGGCACCTATAACCCAGTCAATCACCAAATTTATAAAGCTGCCAGCCTTTGGCTCCCTCAGGTTCTAGGTCCGGATGAGCATCCATTTTATTCGTCTTGGCTTCATTATTCGTCTCAACCTGTCTATTCGTCTCGGCTGCCTCCTCCCTTCAATTTTGGGCTAATGCGTAGCTCTAGCTTTCGAAGTAGATCCATCACGGCATGGGATCGACAGAACTGCAAGGTGGTACCGTTGGCGTCTGACATAATGCGGTCGCCGATACCTGTACGAAGAACAGGAACTCGACGGATGTCGCCTTCCAGGTTTGTGACCAAGTGGGCACAATGATTGTGTTCTTTGTCTATCCTAGCGATGATGTAGAAGAAATTGCGCGTGGGGAAGAGGAACTTAGCATTGTCTGGGTCATGTTATTAAGCTAAATGGGGAACCAGAGAACTCGCAAGATATGCAGATGATGCGCCGTTCGAGATTCCCGCAGAGGTGAGCGTCTCTGAGCTGGATATTCAAGATGGGAGCCATCGATGGTTGTGATACCGTGGGTAGGAAATCTGGACACACGCTCCATTACTCCGTTATTGCTTCTAGGTTGATGAAGGGAGCGAGACCACCTTAAGCCAATGAAAGCAAGATGTGTGTATGCTGAATTAAGTGTGTCTGGGTATCGTTCGGGTTGGTTAGGAGGTGGAGTGGTCGGTGTTGGCCTTGGGGAACTGGAAGGATTACTTAATAAAAATGACTTCAAAATTCGCCATGAATAGGGGTATCGCGGCACTGGGCACAATTAAACGGTGAACAAGAAAAGACGACCCGAACAGAATAGAGGGACTCCAAAGACAGCTTGCTACCACAGCTGTGAGACCGAACATGTATCACATCATGCCAATTTGAAAACGATTACTCTAGTAGTTAGCACTTACGAGTCTCAAACTGGAAGGACTGTCAATTGGATTTGGTGTTACCTGCCCGCGTGTCTTCAAGAGGAGTTCCAATAAACAATAATTAGCTGATGCAGTTCCATGCATTTATTTCCCGGCCCGCTACTTGTCACTTAGCTCTTATCGTTGATGTAATTTGCTCTATTTAGTATCGGAATAGCGTTCGGAGAGCCCCTATTGCGCGTACGAAGAGAGCTGTTAATTGTCAAAGAGAACCATCGTCGTGATCCTTGGCATGGTGTTGAGGTGTTTTTGAACACCCAAAACGCACGGACGAAAGACTCCCGCGAATCCGGCAGTCCGCGGGCCTCATGCAGATTTAGCCTTCCATGAGAATATCGCGCACCTTCACCCTTCATTCTCGTATCCCGGCTGGCTTGTTGCTTAAAAGCCTTCCTCTGCCGACTCAAAATTGTTGATAGCTCTTTTTCTCATTTATACTGTGGCACGGATCTGTCTGTTTACTCCGGCTCGCTGCGGAACCACCATTCCACATATTGGAATCAAGCTTGAGCTTCACGCCTGGGCCGAAAGCTCCTACAGTTTTAACTAAGTTGGAAGAACAATGTTAATTCGGCTATAGAGCCTCGCTAATCCAATCCCTTCCTTTCAAGACATCCTCGGAAACAAAAAAGATACCCAGAAATCCGCTACCATGGGGCTAATTAACGTTCGGGAGTTGTTGGAGTACCCTTATGGAGACAATTCCAGCGATACTATCATCAATGGCGTACATTTCAACCTCACGGCTCTCAATCTCTACAACTATACTATCTACAGCAATAACACGATATCAAACGACTCGAATTGCTACCTCATATTTGACACATACCAACCTCACATGTTTGCGAACGGAAGCTGGATCAATGGAACGTCATGTTACGGCCCATACTATCACATCAGGGGCAGAGGCATCGCAAGCATCGCGTTTGGGACTCTGTTCGCCGTCAGCATTATGTTTACCCTCGTAAATCTCCGAAAACATGGACGGTTGTTCCTCAGGGAAGACAAGAGATTTAGGGTCGTTGGGAGGCGATGGCAATGGTATTGGATGGTTTTCGTGGCGGCTTGCGGCATGATCAGTTGCATAACTGGAATAGACGTGGATCGATGGTATCTGCAGGACCTCCCGATTGTTCTGCAAAGCTTCTTTTTCTGTTTGATGCTCCCGGGAACACTCGCAATGGTCTGGGAAGCGACCAGACATTGGTATGTGATTCATCTTTGACTTTAGATTCATGAGCTGACTTTCGAAGGGGCTCCTGGCAAGAGAGACAGATTTGTGACCGAGATCCATTCTTGTTGCCACAAGACGACAAACGCGGCAGGACAGAGTTTTATTTGCCTCTTATATTTTACCTGTTTGCTTGGCTGGTAAGTTTGCTGGCTCTAGTAGTTATACTCGACTAACCTCTGTAGAACTTCTTTATGGTTATTCCTAGATCCTGGTCCCCCTTGGAGGAACAGAACGACAAAGACCAGCAAGAATTTGTAGCCAGACCATCTGGAACCGATACCCGTGAGAAGGCGGGAGCGATCATGGCAGCCTTGGCCTGGTTCGCCATTTGTTTCTCGCTCCATCATTCCCTCTACTATTACAAGCCACGTGCGAGCGGTTTGTGGAACAAGATCAACTCGTTCTGTCTGCACTGTCCGACCAAACTGTTCTTGAGTATTGCCGTTTTATCAGTACGCATCGCTTATGCGCTTGCCTCGGCTTGGGAGTGGAACATTAGTATCTTCAAGTATAACGTTGACCTGGGCTGGCCGTTCGGCCTTGGATTTGGCACAACTTTAGTCATTATTTTCATTTTGGAGATTGCGGGATATCTCGAAGAGAATGAAGACAAAATTATCATCGACCAGCGAAGAGAAAGGGGTCGGTCTGTTAATCAAGAGCTGGGACTTGTGAATAAACCCAGCTGGTGGAGTAAAGCACAGGGAGACCGTCATCTCGATGATGAGCAAAGGCTGAGGAACTTGACCACGGAGATTGGCGGTGGGAGGCCGACCGCCCGACATGTAACGGCTAACGTCGAGTTGGGGAATATGAGGACGTTGAGAAATCGGTCGAGAGACAGGCCGGCGGAAGATCCGTTCAGAGACCACAGTCCGACTCAGGACTCGATAGCTGGGAACAGACTCACAGTGGCGAGGACCGAGAGCGACAACGCCAGCACAAGGACAGGGGCCACTGGAATGACAGGAAGAACTCTCGGAGAAAACACTCAACCTCAAACTATCAGGAGTATGTTGGATGTTTAGGGGAAAACTGCAGGTCTATATCGAGACTCCACGCAGCAAGTTTTGGAGACAGTATGTTGTTATGACCTGAGCCATTTCGTTGTATATGCTTTGGAATTTCTATATTTATTTAACGTTCGCCCACGATGTAGATCTAACGAAAGCTATTGTTGATGCTTGATTCGGTCGATATTCCTTTTCGCGTATTAATGTGAGACTGGTCTTCGTGCAGTGGATGATTGAGGATAGGAGATGATGATAGTGTTTTAGTATCAGCTAGGTTGCTTATGGTTATCCGAGCGGGTAGAGCAGAGCGCAAAACATCCTCGATTTCGGCTGTCTGAATAACTTCACCAGAATCTAGCAGCGTAAAGAGAGCATGAATCTACCGTAATTAATAGTGCAAGATCCAGACCCTGAAATAGCGACTAGTTTCAGATATGCGTGGTCCACTTGGTGTGTCCTATTAATGAATGAGATGAATGGATCCATTCTATCCTAACCCACGAAATTTCAGTGTGGAGAGAGCATTTGTAAATTTTGCCATGATCGTGACCCCGCTTAGTAGACGAGGCTGGCTATCGATAGATAACGTAGTGGATGGGGAGATCATCACCAAGCTTGGCACCGGGCTGGGCAAGCAGCGACGGACACCTCATGTCATTTGAACAGTCGCAATCCGGACCGAACTTATAGATTCTCACCACATCACTGCACTTTCCGGTCACTCCCTAAAACTTGCACACTCGCGCCCTCCATCCCTCCGCCTCCTCTGTTCGTTAACGCTTCGATAATTCATCCTTCCCAATTCATCCCACCAATCTTTCGTGCACTGATGGCAGACCACCAAGCTTCAGAAGAACCTCCGGCGAAGAGGCAGGAGAGAAGCCACCCTACTTTGCAACCGATATCGAATCCTGGAGCTCGATCACCCCCTCCTGAGAAGTCCGCTCTGCGAACTGCGTCCAGTCCTCATATGGGTCACCGCCAAAGCTTCGCTGAAAACCTTCGGGGTGTTCCGTCCTCCCCCCGCGCTCATAGGCAACCTTCGCTTTCGCAACAAGCCCTGCAAGATCTGCTGAACAATCCTCCGACAAAGAATGGAGCTCCAGAGTTCGTAGGGCGAGATTGGAGAACTATTCAGCTCGGCGAGATTGTCGATGTCGAGCAAGTCCGCTTCGTCGAATACGAGACGAGCGTAGAAGAGGCAACTAAGGTACGTTCTGGGCGCGATAAAATTGAAAGGGCAGTGAGTTGCGAGTGCCTTTGAGACGTTCAGGCTCGCAATGGCTAAGATCGACTGGAGAGGCTGCGAAGTGCTTCAAAGATTGATCGCGATGCTGGAAAGAGTTAGAACAGTCGATTGAATCTGCTGTCTCTGATTTGCGAGTGCTAATTGTCAAGTTATTAGACTCTTGTCAGCTCTGGCGCCCCGAATGTCGTTCTGATTCGCGACTCTCCCACGTCTCGTACAGCAATTGGAACATTCGATTATAATGACCTCAACGCATATTTACTACTCGTTGTAGGCCTTGCGCATCCGGCTGAAAGCGATACCGAATCCTTCAATGATCTCGTACAAAAAGGGAGAGAGGGAAAGCCCATACCACTCAAGGATGTGAAAGACCTAGGTAAAAGGGAGCCTCTTATCACCCTCCCACATACCGATGATCTAGCCAAGGCGATGGAAGTATTTGGAAGTGGGATCCATCGGATACTGGTGGTCCAAGAACACACGACTGATGTTATCGGCATCTTGTCGCAATTGACACTCGTCCGGTTCTTCTGGGAGAACCGGAAGAGTTTTCCAGCAATCGATCAGCTGTACCCGCAGCTGATCAAGGACTTGAACATCGGTTCACATTCAGTATTTGCAATCAAGTAAGCTGTTATTGTTCGGCCTCCTCCGAAAACTTGGAAGCTAACCGAATATACAGCGGCGACCGACCTCTCACAGACGCCCTGGAGCTGATGAATAACGAAGGCATCACCTCCCTTCCCGTTCTTGACAGCCAGAACAACGTCATTGGCAACATCTCTCAAGTCGATGTCAGAGTAAGCTACTCCAAATTTACTCAATAAATTAGAAACACCTGTTGACCGTCTTCAGCTTCTTACCAAATCTACATCTCTTCCCCTCCTCCACTCCTCCTGCATCCACTTCATCTCTGTCATTCTATCCGAGCGCGGCATGAACGATGGCAAAGACCCCTTCCCAGTCTTCCACGTAAATCCTTTCTCCACACTCGCACACACAGTCGCAAAGCTAGTAGCTACTAAATCGCATCGGTAAGGGTCTCTCTCACCCTAGCTATCCCTACCCTGTATGATACATTTATTTAAGCTAATTCTCGTGATTTCCCAGCATGTGGATAGTCGAGAGCCCCTCACCCTCTTCATCCGGACCGCCAACACCTGCCATTACACCCGCTGTCCTTGTCCCTCCTTCTCCAATCACACCCCTCCCTTCAACCGGAACTGCAGGCCTCGCAGTCACATCCCCATCACCACCATACACGCCTGCCACTTCCGCACCAGCCATATCTGCGTCTGCCATTCCCGGCGCCAGCATGTCAGGCCGGCTTTCTGGCGTCGTTAGCTTAACAGATATCCTGAATCTCTTTGCGAAAGCTAGCGGGTTGAGCCCACATGATCCAGCAGAGACGAGGAGAGCAAGGAGGAGAAGCTCGAGCAGTAGCATGAGGAAGAGTATAGATAGTGCAAGGAGCGAGAGTGTAGGTAAGCAGAGGAGAGGGAGTGTGAGTGGGGGGGTCGTGGGACCGGGGATTGTCAGGGGAAGAGGGGTTTGATAGGGCATTAGTATTGATGGTAGGGGTGGATTGCGGGCCGGCGAAGTGGGCCTTTGGAATTTATTCTTGATGGGTTTTTGGAGCGATGAGTTCTTGGAGCGATGAGTGCGTCGACTTTCAACGCCGAGAAGGAAAGTTTCACTTTTCACTTTTTTTCTGGATCGTATGAGGCATCAGGTGATGGATTCAATGAGAGCTTTCTCTTCTACCTAATATACCTATGTAGAGCGCCGGAAAAGCTGGGCTGGTTGGTTCATTGCCCGACCTGGTTATTTAGATTATGGGAATCTTGTTTCTCTTGTGCTTTACGTGCCTTGCTTTCGCTGCGGGTGAGAACAGCCCCACGCGGTATCTTCTACATACATAGAGACTGATTAGATGAGAAACCGGGCATCCAGCATGTTGCCCATAGAACTAACTTTTGAATCGTAATGAGTTTCATAGTCCAGGTTTCTGAAGTTTTCGGTATGTCTTCGGCTCTATGTCCGTCGGAGACGTACGAACGTGAATAACCGCGTTTTGGTGTATAGAGTGTGAGGAGGCCGCCACTTCCAAGATGCCCTCAATTTAGGGATTTAGAATTTGATCAGAACATGTTGCTTCAGTCCGGATTATATCGTCTATTGGCTTGGCGCTCCCGCCAAACCCGGCGCTCCTCAGGGTATAGATAACGGCGATGGACATTGCCATCTCCTGTCGCCCTGTCGACCGTGATTGGATTCTGGCTATGAGTTGGATTCAGACAAGCGTTGGCTTTCTCTCGGCCATTCAATCCCCGTCCAGTTTCGTCGAAGCGGTAAGGCAGTGCTTCCTTGTATTGCACGTGTCTATCCCAATCCTCTAATTTTGTATATGGACTCCGCAGCCATGCGCTGAGTTCGTGGAGAAATAAGCGTGTGTTGCCTCGTCCTAGGAATTCTTGCAGCATTTCCTCTGCGTGGCCGCTGCTGTCTTTTATATCGACGGTCTTTAGGATCGCGATGATGTACTCGAGTAGAAATTCGGCATTATTGGAGCGATGACTGTTGTCACTGCTGCTTCCGGGGCCGGAGCTAGTGTCGGTGTTTGGATTGAGAAACGTAAAGACCCGGAGTTCGCGCCGGATCCACATCCTTGCCCGGGATTGAAGGTCTGGTGAATTTGAGACGAGAGCCGGTGTCAAGTTTCTGTAGCGCGAGACACGGTTGCTGCCGACGTGGAGAGAGTAGAGATCATGCCGGTATATGTGGCGACGGCGGAGGAACGCTATATCCGGGTTTGGAGAGCTGAACCGTTGTGCTGTAGGTCTCGGGCGATTAGGCCGAAATGGAAAGCGCGTTCGCGAGGTTTCTGCTCGTGGTGCCGTTGGTTCTGCTGTTTTGGGCCGAGGAAGCGTGGACTGGACGTTGTATGTCTTGAAGTCCGTGGGAGAGCGCCAATCGTATTGGACGGCGGTGACTTCAGACTTACCTTCGAAGAAGATTAGCTTGATACTGTACAGCAAGATTCTGTACTTACATAACGGACAAGCCGATCGCTCCTGCAACCAACTTGCGAGGCATATGAAGTCGAAGGTATAGTGGTTGCAAGGAACGATTATGGCTCTCTCCGAGATGGCGGAGAGACAGATGACGCACACATCAGAAGACTTATCCATCAGTGAAGCAGATAGAGTCTCTGGGAGAGTATTTGTAGCATTTCTCCTTGTCTCTGGAGTCTCCTCCATACACTGGTTGCAGATGTAAGTGAACGGAGGTGGGCTTTCGGGAGTGATGCGGCGAAAATCCGTCAAGCCAAGCGAACTAGACGCTTGGACTACACCTATTTGCCTTATGAAATCGAGAGCCTTTCGTTAACATTCATTCTCCCTCGCTGCGACATGACTGAGCCACGCGCGCTGTCACCTCCCGGCATTTCCCTTTCATCTGCTAGTCGAACTTGTTGATGCTATACAGATTACCACGACGTCTGCCCACTCTATCACGATCCTCGAGGATGTTAATCAACGCGCCCAATGGGGCTTCAAACGGCACGAGCAATGGGAGAGCGGCCACGCACACAGTTACTGCGCTGAAGCGGTGGTCATGCGATGAAAAAGACTTACCCAGTTAGTGTAATAACAGTGTGGAGATGAAGTCCGACTGACTCTTTCGAAGGCGTATCCCAGATCAAGGCTATTCACGTCTACGACTTCGATAATACACGTTAGACCCTCTATCACCACGAATGGACGCATGATTAGCATGGCTAATCATCTTATGTGCAGTCTTTGCAAGCCCGTTACCCAACAAGCAAATATGGAACGGTCCTACCATTGGTCAGCTCGGATCCCCGGATATCTTCTTGAATGGAGGTTGGTGGCACGATGCCTCGATACTTGCATCCACAGGTGAAGGAGTAGAAAAAGAGGAGCTGAGAGCTTGGGAAGGATGGTGGAACGAACAAATAGTGCGTCAGGGTATACTCGTTGCAAGATGCGGCTGACCCAGGCAAAGGTCAATCTGGTTGAGCTTACCATGCAGCAAAAAGATGCTCTTAATGTCTTACTTACTGGCAGGTCTGAGCACGGATTTGGCGAACTCATTAAACGTATCGTACGAAGCAAGAAACTGGACTTTGATATGGTTTGCCTAAAACCTGATGTTGGTCCAGCCAACCAAAAGTTTCAGAACACCATGGCCTTTAAACAGGCGCTTTTGGCCGAGATTGTGTACACCTACAAAGACGCTGACGAAATACGGGTATACGAGGACAGGGTGAAGCAGTAAGTTGTGAATCTAGTAGGAGTTGGATCAGTGCTCACTTCGTTCAGTACCAAAGGTTTCCGCGAATTCTTCTTTTCATTCAACAAGGCTTTAATGTCAGGAGATGCGCCAACGATGCGTAAACCCATCACAGCCGAAGTGATCCAAGTTGCCGAGAATGCAACAAATCTGGACCCAGTCTCGGAAATTGCAGAGGTGCAACGAATGATCAATTCGCACAATCTCACCGTAAAGAACGGGAACGCACCTCCTGGTGTTCCGCCGTACCAGATCAAGCGCACTGTATTCTACACTGGCTATATGATTTCGCCACCAATGACAGACAAACTGGTGACTCTTGTCAATTTGCCTCATAATACCCCAGAAGGGGAGATTCGGTTCCTTGCTAACAGCATACTGATAACACCAAAGCCATGTCCCGAGAGCATTCTGGAAAAGGTTGGTGGCATTGGTAAGAAAGTTATCTGGCGAGTCACAGGCATCTCTGTCTTCGAGCAAAGACTGTGGGCAGCACGAGTGGAGCCGGTTCCGCATACGCAAAAATATTACTCTGAGAATCCTACTCCGACAGTTGTTCTCGCACTTCGTAGAGGCGCGAAACCGGCAGATGCGGTACGCATACAGAATTGGCACCCCGTGCCCGACGACAAGGCCTTCGAGTTTGAGACTGTTGTTGGCGAAAAGGTGTTATTGAGAGTCGAGGAAGAGCAAGCCAACGAAAGCCGATGGGAGAGTTACTTCCCGAACAAGAACCACAAGCGTGTTCATCCTCGAGAAGACGGGTTTATTTCACTGAATGACGGGCCGACGCCTCCGTCACAGTGGCAACCGCAGCACTCGCGACCAAGAGGCCAGGAGGACAGACGGCCGGGTGGGATTTCGGCCAATTACCGAGGCGGGAATGCGCATCGTGGACGTGGATCCCAGAGAGGCCAGTCATACGGTGGTAGAGGAGGGAGAGGAGGGAACTCGCGCGGAGGTGGCGGCGGCGGAGGTGGAGGCGGTGGAAGGGGCCGTGGAAGAGGCGGCCCATCACAGTACAAGAGCCTAGATGATGTCGGCGACAGAAATTATGGTCAAGGGAGCAGCTACCCGAGCTACGACGACAGTCCGTATAACGCGTACTAAGACGTACAGAGTGTACCTGTATGGGCTGGCGGGGAGAGGCGGGCTATGTCATTAAGTCTTACGATGATGCAGGGCGTCCAGTGTATACCCTTATTGGGCCGTTGTTATGTTTGGGCGGGAGACGTGGGATACCTGGTCATGGTGTTGTTATGGCGCCGGTCTGCTTCTACTTCATTTGACATTTGTTCGTGCAGTTGCAGAAGAGTTGTACGATACTGGAGTGGTGCCAGGGTATGGGTATTACGACTTTTTCAACGGACTGAATGGTCTGGACAACTTCAGCTGTCTGTACGATATCAAGTTTCGCACGATATGCTTCACTAGATACCCAATTATCTCTTCACAAAATGATCTTCTCTCTTGCCAAGTCGTTAGCAGGTCGTCGGTCGCTGTGGGACAGTTCAGGATGCATATTATCGATAGCTTACTGCAAAGCTTCCTCGAAGCTTCTCTTTGAGCGTCACTCTTACCGTACACACTAGAAGCAATCGAGGAGCCTATAGCGATCCACGGCGAACCAACAAATTCAAGCTAAGATACACCACGGGAGTCGCTCCGAAAGAAGCAGGTCAAGGCCTGGGGCCAATATGCATGCTCCGGGTAACAAGCTTTGGGCCTCCAGGGACGGTCAAATGGCGATCTCCGCAGTTGGTGATCGTCAACCGTTTCCCACTTTCTCACGACCACCATCGCTCCCTTCTATCCTGACACACTTGTCGCACGCGCTGGGTTATCAATGTCGCCTAAGACATATCACTGGCCCGAGTGCCTGAGCCGGCAGCGATCCTCATCATGGCTTGCATCTCGGGTGTCGAGGGGTCTTGGGGTGCCTGTCGATGCGCTGCCTCAACGTTCCATGAGGCCCTGAACTGCGCCTTGACTGGCTGCTCTAGGTAGACACCCTCGGGACCGTCCTTCGATCGTTTGCTTCTGTGCATACACTCACCTCCCGGATCCATCTCTAGCAGTATCTTGCTGCATCCAATACGAACAGTCTAGCTCGCTGTCTGTCCGACTCGGCATCTCTTTGGAGACGGTGCTTGATAGCCCGGGGCCAGCATGGCAGTCCTGGCTGCTGTCGAAGCAGTACATAATGCGGCTCGGTCTGCCCTGGGAGTAGATCCCGCTGCAGCTGCAATGACTATGGCTTCCTCCATTCCTTCTCTGCGGTCGCTCTCCAAGTTTGCGCTCGGTGGTGCGCAGTTGCTCCTGGGTTCTGCGTCGAGCGTACTGGGAGGGACTCCAGAGAGCTGCTCGAACCCCCAGTTGAGCTGTCACAATACCACTGTGGTGACAGACTTGTGCTGCTTCAATGCGCCTGGGGGACAACTGTTGCAGACGCAGTTTTGGGATACTTCGCCTTCCACGGGACCGTCGAACTCATGGACAATTCATGGATTATGGTATGAAGGACCCATGTTGATACAACATCCGAGGAGCTTCATGTTAACGGCTATTCCAGGCCAGACCACTGTGATGGCACCTTCGATGCAAACTGCGATGCCAACCGCGCCTATACCAACATCACCGCTATCCTCCAGAGCTTTGGCAAAACTGATCTGCTCAACTACATGAATATATATTGGAAAGACTACCAGGGCAACGATGAGACCTTCTGGGAGCATGAATGGGGGAAGCACGGCACCTGCGTGAGCACGCTGTCTCCCAGCTGCTACACAAACTACCAGCCCACGGAAGAAGCTGTGGACTTCTTCCAGAAGACAGTCGATCTGTTCCAGACGCTGCCTTCGTATGACGTACGTTATCCTCAAGTCCAACCCCAGCTGTACTACAACCAGAACTACAAAGAACCTTTGGAGCTTTCGCTAACGATAACACTCATAGTGGCTCGCCGCCGCCGGCATCGTCCCATCCACCACCGCAACCTACACCTCCGCCGCTATCCTCGCCGCCCTTGGCGCGAACCGCGGCGGCTTCCAAGTGACACTCGGCTGCACATCCGGTGCGCTGGACGAGATCTGGTATCACTACGATGTCCGTGGGAGCGTCCAGACCGGTGACTTCGTCGCCACAGACCCCGACGGTTCCAAATCCACCTGTCCCTCCACAGGTATACAGTACCTGCCGAAAAGCGGATCTCCAGTGTCGAAGAGCTCAGCCGCCGCTTCGAGCACCAAGACATCGGCCTCACTAACGAGCACGACACTTGCTACGAGCACCCTGACATCGTCCAGCGCCGCGCCATCGGGAACAGGGACGCCGGGAACATTCTCCGGAAAGGGATATCTCAACGTAGTTACTGGCGGCTCGACTGACGGCTGCATCATCAGCGCCGGGACTTGGTACACCTCCGGCACATGCGCGACCTTCACTGCTACGGCCAGCGGATCCGGCTTCACTTTATCCTCGTCAAAGGGCAAATGCGCTATCTCATCAGGTGCGTTGACATGCGGCTCGAGCGTGAGCACCGCAACAGTCTTTACGGCTTTGAACGGGGATCTGGCATATAGTGGCAGCACGACGTTCTACGCGACTTCGGTACCGAGCGGGAGTACGCAAGCAACGGTGTATACGACGAGTAAGGCGACGTCGTTAGTTATTGCGTGGCAGCAACTTTAGGCGAAGCATGGTTTTGGTGGATTAGTGATCGAGGTACCACGCAATTGGTTGCATTTCCAGGCCGGGTTGCGGCTTTACTTAGTATATAAGTTTTTTCTAGGCATACATGAAATGACGCAATTGAACTACAACTTTGTTAAACCTTACTGAACTACGATTGAAAATAATGTGGTATAATGCATGAAGCCCTCCCTCCTGAGCTCAACCAAAGCCGTGATCATGGGTCTCCTCGATAGCCTAGTTTTTGATGTGAATCCGTGCCACTTAAATTGTGCACTAGGAATTAGGACAGCGCTTGGGTAGATTCCTGTAGAGTATTTGCGAGTGCTGGATGCCTACATATAGTTACTAGTTAATCATCCCGCTTAGCATACCCTATTTAGCAAGACTTGAAATGATATCCAATCCGCTGAACCTTTTAACATCCTGAACATATCTGATTCGGAGTCGCTGTACGACGAGAAGGCCAACGAACCCTGAGTGGTTCACGTAGGGATTGATTAACGGTCAAGTACTTCCTCTAGTAATAATGGTGGTGCTCATGCTAGTTTATCCCGAGTTCTCCGTAATTTCACCGACACAGGTGTCAATATAGAGATAAGATATTGCATTGATGAAAACAGCTATATGATGCTGAAATAACAGTCATCAATCCAGATAACTGCTTCCAGCCCGAACCATGCCGATGCCATCTTCGTCAACCATGCCCCCTTATTTTTTTTTGTTTTTTTTCCTTCTACCAGACACTTCGGCGAATCATCACCAGTTCTGCAATGATTACAGCAAACCTCAAAACAGCCGTAATGGAACTGGTATCCGTAAAGATGGTGTCCAGACTGATCCGGTCCTTCCCGAGACGAAAAGGTTGATCAACATTGAGATGAGAGGGGCCGTGTTGTTGCGCCCAAAATTGCGGTTTTCGGAAAATGATGTAGAGGAACCGCAGAGATGTAAAGGTGAGGTCTACGATGGCCATCGAGACAAGTTATCGGGAGCGAGGAAAATGGCTGATGAGAGCCTGGAGAAGAGACGTCTTTGCCATGATACGACCGAGTGATGTCAAGGAAAGCTGTCTTACCCGCCCGAAGACAGAAATATATCCATGATATCGAAGGAACGCCAGAGAGCAGACCAAGTAGAGGGGAAATTGTGAGACCGAGGGAACTAGATCCTCTAATAGAGAACCAACTTTTCAGAACTAATACCGCTAGTAGCTGATCAGGACGAATCGATGATGACCCAAGCCAGTGAAACGACATATGAGAGGATATCTGGTTTCAGCAAAACAAAGGATTGAAAACACGGCCTGACGTAAGACAACGCCGTGGCGTCGCGGACAGGCAGCTCCAGTGAAAATGAAGAAAAAAAGAAGAAATCCAGGAGGTCCAGGAATATAGTACAAATACAAACACGAAATCGTAGACTCCATAATGCGCCGGTGATTCGATTTGTTACGCCTCCGAGGAAATAAAACAAGGTATCCCGTATCGAGTCGTAGAGCCGCGCTTCCGTAATCGTGAAGAAGCAGAAATCAGAAATATGTTCATGTTGAGAACGACACCAAAAACATTTAGCCTGCAGGCTCACTGAGCAAAGGGCAATCGCGCCGGGTATTTGCAGAAAAGGCATCAGAGCCAAGGTCGACGAAAACTGCTCAGGCAAACCAGGAAAAATACACGCTCAAAAGAACACATTGCAAGCTCGGGATTCTACGCCGGAGCAGCGGGCGGAGGCCGAGTGTTCCGCTGGGCATTATGCCCATTCTGTCGGTTTTGCTGGGTTGGGGGAGGACCTCTCCGTTGGCCTTGAAACTGACTGCCACCACGCTGGTTGCGTTGGAAGTTTTGTCTGTTGGGCTGAGTAGAATTGGAACCAGCAGTGTTGCCGGTGCCTTCTTGGTTTTGATTCTGACCTTGACCTTGACCTTGGCCTTGGTTGCGCTGACCGGGAGGGTTAGAGATGGGGCGAGGAATATTCTCCGGAGACTCATAGACGTAGAGTTTCTTCTCAATAACTTGCGGAATAGGCTGTATCTCAGTTCCCAATTCCTGCTCGATCCGATAGAGATTGAAACGGTCCTCCCAATTGATCAGATTAATAGCCAAACCCAAATGTCCAAATCTACCAGAACGACCAATGCGATGGAGATACGTTTCAGCATTTTTCGGGAAATCGAAATTGATGACAACGTTAACAGCCTGAATATCGATACCACGGGTGAGTAGATCCGAGCAGACGAGATTGCGGCATACACCATTTCTAAAGTCGTGAAAAACGCGGTTACGGTTGTGTTGAAGCATACGCGCGTGTGAATAGAAGCAAGAGTAGCCAAGCTCGGTAATTTTCTTCGCAAGGAGCTCGACGCGGTTTGTGGAATTGCAGAATATGATGGACTGGTTAATCTGCAGCTTATTAAAAAGAGTGTTCAGGCAGTGGACCTTTTGCTTCTCCTCGACAAAGGCGTAATATTGAGTGATACCGCGAAGGGTCAGTTCGTCCATGAGATTAATTTCGTAGGGAGAATTCATGTGCTTGTCCTAAGACGGTTCAGCTATTTAGTCAAACGAGGAATGAGCTCACGACGAGATATACCTTGAAGCTCTTGACCACGATTGGGAATGTGGCGCTGAAGAGCATGACCTGACGGTCCTTAGGATGGAATGCAAGGAGCTGTTCAATGACGGGAGTAAATTCAGGAGACAACAATTTGTCTGCCTCGTCCATTACGAAGGTATGGCATCCCGAGAGATCTGCGACGCCCTTGCTCGCAAGATCGAGGATTCTACCAGGTGTACCAACAATGATGTGTACCGGTTCACTTAATCGAATAATATCATCTTTGAGCCCGGTGCCTCCTGTTGTGACCATAACGTTCATTCCAAGATGTTTCCCAAGTATTTTGCAAACTTGCGACGTTTGTAATGCCAATTCTCGGGTTGGTACCAGAATTAGTGCCTGTGTCTTAGGGCTCTTGGGGTTGACTTTTTCGAGGGTAGGTATAACGAAGGCAGCGGTTTTTCCAGTTCCGTTTTTGGCACGCGCAAGGATGTCTCGCCCTGTCAAGGCGACGGGAATGGTCTCCTCTTGAATCGGTGATGGCTTCTCGAAACCAGCCTCGAAAATACCCATCATCAATTCACGTTTGATGTAAAAATCTTCGAACTCGAGGCCTTTGGTCGCAGTGACGTCCTGACGAGTTGATTAGTGATCTGAAAAAGTATGAATGCGATTTTATGTCCCACGTACCTCGGTTTGTGGTCGGGCGTCTTTTGAGGGTGTCTTCAGCCCATCCTTCCAGTTGGCATCAGGTGATGAAGAATCGCTACACACGACGTTAGCCTGTAAACATTAATTGTTTAGCATCACCTACCCAAGCCTTGTTGCGGCGAGTTTGTTTGTAATTTCGGATGTCATTGTGTGAGAAGGCCACCGAAGGTGGGGGGGACGATTGTATGTTACAGAGGGACCAGATAACCGAAAAGCAGTTCGCGGTCTAGATGGCCGCAGATGTTGTATATCGAGGTTGTATGTGGATAGAAGCTCAAAGAAGAACGTGTCTGAGTCAAGGTAGATGCTGCCACAGACGGAGTGAATGAACTTGAGGGGTCGAGGCTCTGTGTTGCAATGGGAGCGACTTGTCGTGTGCTAGGATCGATTATTTTCGGCAGTTTCAAGCTTCGTGGGGAAGTTGAAGGTTGTAGCCTCTCAGTGGGGAGAAGCCGTGGGAGCGGATGTCGCGCAGAGGATGTTGTTTGAGCAGAGTCGAGACTGGCAGCGAAGAGGTTCTGGCAGCTATGCGGTGCAAGAATAGTCTTGGTGGAAGCTAAGCCTGTGGTGGTGAATGCGTATTTTCACTGAGGCGAGGAGACGTTGTGGTGAGAGTCAGGCTGTTCAGAGGCGGTCGAGTCCTTTGAGGAAGTTCAAGTGAGGTCGGTGGGCGAGTGTGGACTACAGCAGCTTTGATCACCCTCAGGTCCCGTGCCAGCACGGCGTGATTGGTTGAGGCAACGACGACTTCAAGACTCTCTCGCCTCACCTCTCCTTTGCTAGGTGCTACCTTTCAGTAGGGCTTTGTGCTTCATTTCAATCTCTATTACTCTGCTTTTAGACGTCTTTATCTGACTCCCCTTACGGCTTCTAGAGGGGCTGCCGGAGCTGTCACGTGCCCATTACCCTCATATACTAACGATTCCATCAAAATTGAGGAATCAGTCATTGCACGCGGTTTTCACCATTCCCGTTGCTTCCTCAACACCATTCAAAAATCGAGCTCATAACCTAACTCACGTGTCGTTAGCCAATTGATTGGTTGAAAGATCCGCTTGTTTCTACATCTACGTAACGAAGACTTCCAGTTACACATATCACCTACCCTAGAGTATTTTAATACGCACCTTTTGGACGTCTTTCATATTTCCCTATGTCATTTTTCCTCGGTTGTCGCTCCCCCGTCTTTAGACGGTTTCCTCTTCATGCCGTCCGGGGCGTTAGTCGCAGTGCCAGGTCTGCTCCTTGCCGAGTCACCCCCAACACCACCCCGGCGGGCGGCCGTCCCTTATCCACAAATAGCTCCTATTACAACCCCGCCGACGCCATGAAAGTCCTTTGGGGAATCGTCGGGGCAAACACGGCAGTTTTCGTGGCATACCAGTACTCCGCTCCTCCCGCAGTATCCTTGGTTCCAACTCAGAACCTTGCTCTATTTCAAGGAATCCTAAACAACTTCATCATCAGTCTCGACTCAATAAGAGCCGGGAAATACTGGACGGTCCTGACTTCCGCCTTCATGCACATGCAACCTATGCACATCATCGGCAACCTCATCTCCATGTACGCCTTCGGCACTGTCATTATCAGCGTCTCTCCCATTACAGCCGCCGAGATGGCCATTCTGGCCCTCGGATCGGCCATAGCCGGCAACGCTGGCTTTATCGTACATCAGTCGCATAGCGAAGTGCCCGGCCAAAATGTTGGTGGACTCGGAGCTAGCGGCGTTGTGATGGGCATGGGTGGCGCTGCTGTTTGCTTGTTTCCTAGAGCTAAACTGTTGCTATATGGAGTCGCCCCGGTCCCTCTTTGGGCCATTATCGGTGTGTACTTTGCCATCGATTCGTACTATTTGAATCAGAAAGGTAGTAGGGTCTCGCATTCTGGGCATCTGGGAGGGTTGGCCTTTGGGTTTCTGTACTATCTTGTCAGATTGAGGAGATACGGTGGGATTGCTTCGTTCAAGCGGTTTAAGATGAGATAATTTTCTTTTTGGCAGGGAGAATGCGGTGTTAGATGCTGCTCTAGCATGAAAGCGTTGAGTGAGCAAGAAGTCCTTTGGAGGAGTTGCTACTTTGAAGTATCAGACACGCGTGCTCTTCCTGCTCAGGGATTCGGATGTTCATATTATTCAAACTGTCTGTTCCGCATTCTTCAACACAGTTCTTGGCGCTTATGTAAAGCATTCCAGTAGTCCAGTATTCCATATATATTATTAATTAAACAGCACCTGGGATGGTGTGAAGTTTGGCAAACGTTCCGAACATTGGCCCACTCTATCATAAACAATAAAGGATTCTCGTTTCATAACGTTTCTGGAGAGTTTCCATTAATTTATCTGTATTGGGAATGCTACTTAGTGGAAAAGAACCGCCAACACCCAAGGCCACGCCGAGCCATTGAAAGCAACATTGGTTCCACGACCTTCCACTGGTCTTCCAAAACGTTCGCCAGATGCCCTCCGTCATGATTGCAATCTGACATAATCCGTTTCCTAAACTCCATTTGACGTTGACAAAGACAAGTGTTATTCATATGTTACATGTATTAGTGTCGGCCGGAGAATTCAGCCCTCGTATTAGTCCTATCCTGTACTAGTAGCGGGGAGGTTCCCCCCCCTGGTGCACCTTCCCCTATATATACTGCCACCTTCGTAACAATACAATCCTCAGACTTCTCTACCCTAATTTTCCAGCTTACAATTCGTGTAGACTGTGTGAAATGGTCGAAGGGAAGATTGGATTTGTCCGGAGACTGAAATGACTGAAGATTCCACAAGAGCCACTACAGCTATGCCCAGACGCACACTCGCGGTTAATGACAGCATGGGAGCAGAGGAAGGTCGAGGTTGGCCAACGTTACATCGGCTATGTTGCTCTGAAACTGCTTCCAACATAGAACATCGCAAAAAGCTGCTTAGAATTGAGTCCTTTGAAGGGCTTCGAAATGTGTGAACAACGTAACGATAACGTGCACTCTTTAGCGTAGAGACATCCGGTGAAATCTCTGAAGCCCAACATGGCATACCGTGGCGTGCTTCTTCGTGATGCTGAAGACCGGTCGGCGACAAAACTCGAGATGGGCGGCATATGCTTTTTGTTTCGCAGGTTGCATGAAAAACTCCCTTTTGCGGTGACGAGGGAGCTTGAAGATTGGAGGTGGGATGGTTGGAGGAGTTTGTTGTGTGGCGGTGTAGCGCTGTGGAAAGGGAATGGCGATTAATAGAGGGAGATTGGTTATATACTTCAGGAAGAGGCACAACATCGCCACGTGATGAGTGGTAATAATAAGAACCATGGAAGTGGTGAATGCAATCTTAGGTGCGGCCTACCCAGGTGAAGCTCCAAGGTCCAAACGAAGGTCGCCAAGGTGACGGATGGCAAGAATAAGATATCGTGTGAAAGCAGCTGTAATATGACTAGTTAGCACTCAGCGTGACTTCCGGAATAGTAACTTCCGAGGTCAAACTCGTATGGAAGTCGCGAGGCTGCTGACCGATGGCCAGATGATGCGACGTTGCATGACGGTGAGCCTCGGAAGATAATGAAGTGACGTTGACGTTCACTCGAAGTGCTCTTCTTTCGATAGGTCTCTTTGAGTTCCTTTATCAGCGTAACTCGCAAGAGAAACCGATGGAATTCCTGATTAAGGACAAGCGTCTGTTTCTGGATTCTTCACTGTGATGTATTCCCCAGCTGATGGGATTACAATTAGAAGGATAAATCAACCGGGAATGCCGCGTATCATTAAGAGAGAGAAAACCATAGCGATAGTCCCAATTACCTCAATAGCAATGCATATCTTATCGCGTTCATCGTTGCCGTGTAGCCGCCATTCTCCGCCATAAAAATCCCCAAAGACCCCATTCAGTCCGTTAACAGAGTCTTAGCTCACCTTGGCTCCATTCCCGCCCAGTTCACGATATCAAGTACCACTGGCCTCCGATTTCTTGCCGAGTTTTGGCCCATATGCAATTAATCCATGCCTCCTAGTGGTCTTGGGTCGTTCTGGCGATGAGCCCTCGTTTTCCAGTTTCCGTTTTGATAATGTTTTCGCGGCGGCTCCCCTTGCTTCCCTAACATCCTTCAATACTTTTCTTGCTTCCTTTGCATCCTTCTTCTCCTTTGCCATGTGCGTATATGGTTTTAGCTGCGCAGATGTTCGAGGGCGAAGTGTAAGTGTACGGTCGGGTGCTGTCGGTTTTCTGGACTTGTTCTTGGCGACCTTGGACGATGTGGACTTAGGTTGTTGCGTATGCTGATCGGCGACTGTATCTGCGTTGGCTTCCGTTGTAGTATTCGTGGGCGGTATTAAGCAATTGTTGTCATTTGGATTGACCGTAGACTCTTCCGGCTACGTACGTCAGCCTTAAAATTGTGTTGGTTTGGCGGGGCTATTTACCTCGTCAGACGAAGACACTTCGGCGGCCCGATAATACAAATTCTCAGACATTTGTGTACTTATTCGCCATTCTGCAAAGGACAAGTAGGAACCTTCTGTTTGACTTCGATACAAATCATACTCCGAACATGTATCCTCAATCGTGTCGTGCACAATATCGGATGTAGTATGGGTTGGCCCGGCGCTCGAGGACATATTGAGATACGCTTGCGTGATATAGCTGAAATGTTTGAACTGACAATGATGTAGAATAATCTACATTCGATGAATACCTTGATGTTGATTGGGCTTTGCTGGCGCAAGCAAAGAACCAATCTATCTTCCCTTTCCATGGTCGGGAAGGCACGAAGCATAGGGAGAGAAGGACTGCGCGAGAAAGTATTTAGGAATAGCCAATCTAGCCAGGAAGTATGTAAGACTGCTACATTCTACTGTTCGAACGCCGATTGACAGCTTCTCTGCTGCACACATTCATGAAAATGACGAATCAAAAGTTTCAGTCTAAGCACGGAGAAAATGATACCATAGAGATACATTTTTGAGTTGATATGAAATTAGAATAGGCATGGATCATCCTTTTTCGAATGCTTCATCGCGTAGAGCTTTGGGCGGGTGCGGAGAAAGAGCAAAACTTCATATTCTCTTACAACAACGGCTGTTCCTCTCCTGTGTAGGTACGCCAGACAAGGACTTACGATTGAACAGGCTCTAAGAAGGCCATGGATTGCGGGTGTAATGGACAGGAGAAGATGCCCAGGAGAACAATGTCATTGGGATGCGGCTAACATAAACCCAAAAGTGAATTCGGTTAGCCTCTACGCCACATCCTTCTCCAACCCCAACGACATGCACTGCCTCGTCTCAGCCTTGCATCTTGCGATCAGCAACAATGGCTCCTCGCCATTTACATCCTACAGCACCATTCTGCACCTCCCTAATCCATTTGTAGCCGAAAGGGAAATCTCGTACGCGCTCCCGGTGCCATTACTTCTAAGAGCTTAGAGATATTCGACACTGGGTCTAACTTGCTCACTGCCCACCTCCAATACATTCCCCGGTCGATTATGAGCCTTACTCTCTCTCACTTGCCTTTAGCTGGAGTCTTCCGAGTATCTGCTGCGCACAATTAAGTTGTAATCCTTGGGAGAGGTGGCAGTGGGAACAATGGCATACTTGGCGGAAGTCAGAACTGCAAACAAGGAAGGCCGCCATGAACAGGAACTGTCGCAACTCTTCCCTCTGAACGAGACCGGTTACACGAGCCGAACGAAACCCTTTTGTGATGCAGACTTTGTCAGGATCTCGGCGGTCTTGGTTGCCTGTGGTAGACCACTCTGGGCGAAACTCCCACGAACATATTCAATCCTCCGGCTAATTGGAGAACTATCTACAATGCCGGCTTTTGTTGAGAAGGATGTTACCGACTTGTTCATTCCTTACACCCACGATAACCTTCCGAGCTCCTTGGCACCATGCATCCGAGAAAAGTTCATCCGAATTCAGCATTTGGTGTTGACGGATACGATGAACCTAGAACGAGGATCCACGAGCCAGCATCTACATGTATCTTCCAAGGAAGATCTCCAATTCGAAACCAAAGCCGTGTTGGGAAAAGGTGGCGGATGCTCTGTGGTCGAGAAAGTGTATAGTCCTCTTGGATGTCGAGAGTACGCTTTGAAGCTTATACGTCGATCTAAAACCTTTCGCGACGATAAGGAGGCGTTGGCAACCTTTGAAAAAGAACTTGCAAATGCCCAGAAAGTCACACATCATCATGTCGTTGAAATTGTAGGCAGCTTTACCGAGCGCAGATATGTTGGCATCATCATGAGCACTATAGGAGAATGCAATCTGAAGGACTTCTTGGAAGCTGAGTTGAGTTCGGACGGAAAGTCGATATTACGAACGTTCTTTGGGTGCTTGTCATCGGGACTTATCGCCCTCCATAATGCTTCAATAAGGCACAAGGATATCAAACCGGCAAATATCATTGTACGGCACTCTTCTGTCTTTTTTACAGATTTTGGCCTCGCGCTTGATTGGTCAGAGAAAACGAGGAGTACTACAGGAGGCAAGCCAGCTCTCTTTACCCCACGCTACTGTGCCCCGGAAGTTGCAAACTGGGACGATCGAAACTGCTCGTCGGATGTGTGGTCGTTAGGTGCTGTCTATCTAGAAATGGTATCCGTTTTGCTTGGTCAATCTGTCAATAGTTTAAGAAGCTACCTCGAAAACCATGGAACCGAAATATCATCGCAGTATTGCAGGAATCTGGAAGGGATAGAACACTGGATTAAGCGCCTCGATTCGGGGCCGGGTTCCACAGATGACAGATTGCCGCTGAAATGGGTTAATGAATGTATGGCTGCTACTCAAGGCCAGAGATTGACCGCTCATCAGTTATGGGAAGCTATCGACAAAGACACGGCAGAGGCCAAACAGCCATTCGCATGTACTACCTGCACCGCTCACTTTGATGATTCCGAGCCGCCGTCTGGTAGCAGCTCCCCTATAACTCCTTCATCAACATCGCTGTCTACTGCAGGCCTCAATGCGCTTTCGCGGTTGCCAAATGTCCCAACCAACCGTAAAGAAACTACGCCCAAGATTGAGGGCATCGATATAGAGGCCGGGAATCTGCAGGAACGGCTTCAAAAAGATTGTGAGGCAATCGAACAATTGGATTCAATCATGTTCAAACGGTACCCGCGCGTCGTTGTAACTAATCTTCCTGAAGGAACTACTGAGCAGGACTTGCTGCAAGAATTTTCGTTCCTGGGTATCCTGTCGGCGCCGTGGAAGGCTTGGGTTGACACTGATGTAAATACCGGCCTTTGTACAGGCCGTGGGTTCGTCTTATTTCATTTCCATACACATGCAGAAAGAGCTGTGGCGGTCATGAATGGCCAACAGGTCGGTATGAATTTAGTACAATGCACCTTAGTCCTTCCAGAACCTCCCAGGCGGATAACGCATCCGTACTACACCTCTCCGTATTATATGGAACACCTTCGCTCTGGCAATGTGCGCCTTCCCAGTCTACCCCGAGGAGCTTCCTGGGCGCCGGGATATCTTGAGAATACCTATGCAGAAAACGACCTTCTCGATTACCAAAAGAAATCCCAAGCGAAAGAATTTCAGGTGAAGTCTAGATCCCACCCGATCGCTCATACACAGAAGCCTCCTAAAACAAGCGGGAAAAGTTCTCTTTTTGGTAGTAAACCTGTGAGACTTGAGAAAGAATCCCTCGCCTCAGCTATCGCCCGAATCGAGGAGTTTTCCGCGGGATCAAAGCTGCGTATTGAAGAACGTAAGCGGTTGCATGCGGAAAGACCGAAAGAGCCAAAGCTAAGTGACCTCAAGAAGTTCTCACAAACCTTCAAGCTTCACACTCCAGTGCCTGAAGACCTTGTGCCACTGCTTGCGAAGAGCCCAAAAAAGCAACAAGAAATTATGAAGAACGCTCTTCGGACGGTTCAGACCCAGGATTCCAGTTCAAATCGAAAAGACCTTGCTCCGAGTCAGATTTCTGATGAAGATCCAAAATCAGCAGATGATAAGGGCACAGTTTTTTTGAACTGGAAAAAAGTCGCAGAAAGTATGAATCAAATGGAGTTTGCACCAAGTTGGACTTCAGAAGAAGATGCAAAATTAATAAGTGTTATTAAACACACGGTTCCCTTGAACTGGAAGAAGGTCGCACGAAGGATGGGGACCCGTTCTCAATTCCAGTGTAAAACGCGCTATCAGAAGCTACTGAATCACGTCGTCGAGCATTGAATTGCTTCTGGCTATTCCGGACGTCCAAGAAGCTGACCGTGATCGAGAGGGTGGCCTTTATAAGGATACTACAACTTGGAGATTAGCATTCTATGACGCTGTTACGATGTTCACACAAGAGTAGTGTAAGAGCAGCGGCAACGAAGATTCCTACATGATTCCCGAGGGTTCATTGAAAAGTTTGTCCGATACCCAATCAGCTTAGTGTCTAGTTGATAATTGTTTGTCATCAGCAACTCAACAATCTCCGAGAGGGTGAGTACGAACCAGACAATTTGTACAAAGACATAACCAGTCTTATTTTTTTTTTTGCAGCTGTATGAGCAATCATATCTATTTCGCACATCTGCAGAAGCTAACCAAAACTTCTGAAGGGTCTCTGATTAGAGTAAACAGAGCGTAGCCAATACTTTGGTAACCCCGAGGAAGACAACAGTACCCTATCGCACCGTCTCCCAGGAAACTAAACCATGGCCGACGGGTATGACGGAACGCCGTCTGTCCCACAACGCCGTATGGTGCAACTGAAACCCAGAAATAATGCAAAGACAATGTAAAACTCAAACCACCTTGGAAGCCTCGCCGCAATGGTGCATCAGACAAAGGGGTTAACACATACCGGCTCCCGAACCATTCTCTCACAACATCCAAGCGAGTTGGCCGCATCCTCACCCGTTCGCTGACTGATGGAAACACCCGTAGACCTACACACTTCCAATCCCCACTGTAATCCAGAAAGTCCAACTCCACCATCACTATCTACCTCCGCAAAGCCTAGGAGGTCCTCTGTGTACAATTAGGGAAATTGAATGTAGTACTTACGGTTTCGATCCACGATCCTCATCCACAGCTGCTCATACAGTTTCTCCCCTCATCACCGCATCTCAATCTCTTTTCCACCATTTTCCGGAAACTCGCTTCCCACACTGGCCGACCCCTCCGAAACATCAAGCAGTTCCTTCCGCTTCCCGTTGTACTCCTCTCGCTCAGACTGCAACATTGAGTAGTATCTCGGGGTGGCATACGTACTAGTTATCATCCTTCTGTACCTCTAGATACTCGATTTATGCTAGCATAGAGCGTAGATATGAGTGCGGGAGTTGATGTTGACGAGTGAGTCGATGCGGTGGACGTGAATAGTTGTGCCAACAATATGAGTGACATGGCTGCTGCTTTGTGAAGTCGAAAGGATCGGAAGGGTGGTGTTCTCCTCGAAACTGGGGGCTGCATTGGCTGCGCTAGTCGGCTGCTAGTTACGGGCACCCAAAGGAAATACGTCTCCACTGTGACCCGGTGTGTTTGGAGCCGAATGCGGGGTCCCGAAACTCTCTTCTGGGACTCAGGGACATTACAGGAGCTATTTATGTATACTCCGCGGCTGGATAGAGATATATTGTCTTCGTAGTTGGTTTCAACTGCCTCTCCGAGCCTTGAATTGGGAGACTCGAAATTTGGTGTGGCAAAGTGGTCAGGCATACCGATAAACTGTGGACGGCTGGTGCTTGACTAGCAACGTCGACCATGTGCTTTCCCGCGAGTTCTGCCAATATCTTGCTCATCTCCATTCCCACCACCACCTACTAGCATCGCCTTTTTTGAGCAACTACGGATCCGCTAGAGGCTAGCATAATCGACAGTCCTTCTCGTTTCGGCTTCAGACGCTGACGGAACGATGAATTGAGCTAGGCACGGAGGCTATGTCGTCGGTATCTTGCCCACCCTCAACTCCGCGCGCTATCGATTTCCCTCCGGTAACGAAGCTCGATGCTTGTGAGTAGAATCTTGTCTTGTGTTTCCTTGCGTTCTGCATGCCTTCGTGGCCTAAAGAGTCGAATAATATATTGAATCTGGTGGATTTTTGCGCTCTCTCATTGAAGATCAGCGTGGCTTTTGCCGTCCATGAAGATCAAGTCCACGCTGCTCGCAGTACTAGGCTCTCATCTCCCATTTTGGCTCTTCCTTAAGACCCACGCATTTGATGTGCTGCCAAACCTCATAGGTGTCGCATGCAAACATCTGCTTCCCCTTAATTTCCATTTGCACACTAAAACACAGCGGGTAACCTCAACGCCTTCCTCTCCGTCTCCTTCGTTTTTGACTACCTGCTTCTCTCCTTCGTTATTGGCATTCTCTTCCTCGCCTCCATTACCATCATTGCCGTCTTCCCAAGCTTTCCTCTAATTCGTGCTCTTGGCTGAGGCCACTTCCTTAGGCTTGAACCGGGTGATGTCATTTGACGGCCTGACATGAATGTGAGGTGGTTTTGCGAGCTTAACGAATTTTTCAAGACGACCGCCACCCGGTTTTGTCAGCTGGAAGCTGTTGTAAAGATTGAATCGCCTGTTGATTAAAAGGTGCCGATACCCCTATCTATATACCCATACGTTGCTGAAACAGTGGCTTAACTAGAGCTGAAACGGCCTGGCCGACAGGTTTACATTGCCATTTCAAAAGTGAGATGAGCTTGATCTCAACCTTGATCAGATCCGGTTTCGTCTCCTCCGTCGCGCCTTCGAAGATCTCATGCCGGCTCAATAACTTCCGCGTTAGCGTCGCATAGAGTGTGTGATGGTACTCTACATCTAATGCTTTAACGTTGTCCATGTAATCCGAACTATTGACGCCGTGCTCAACTGCGTGAGCGACCACAGAAACAAGCTCATCGACGTGAAGACCAGGATCCGACGCCTGGTATTGTGCGTCCCAGAAGGTGTCGCGGAAGACAGCCCATGGTTTAAGGAAAGAGGCGCGTGTGAAGATTCACCAGATGAAGTCGTCTTCGATATTGAGCTGGAGGGCGTCGACGATGGTTTCGTAAATCTTTGCTATCTTTGTCGCGTTTGAGAGGCATGTTGGCTAATTTGACGAGCTGACAAAATGCGCCGATGACGATGTTGAAACGGCTTCTAAATTTGATAGAGACCTCTTGGTATTGACGTCCTATGTGATGGACCTCATGTTGGCCAGCTAGTGGGTGATAGAGCGGTTTTTGGGTGCGGTGGCGAGGAAGGAAAGCAGAGGAGGTGACTACCTCGAAAAGCTGGCGTTATATCTGCCAGTGCGCTGCCCTTCCAAGGTCGGTTTAGCGCGGAAAGCCATGTGGAGTTGTGAGTGAGGGAACATGAGAGAGATCTTCCACCAGACTAGGAAGAGTAAAGAAGAGAATAATGAGCCCATTTTGTCGCGGCCAGCACAGATGGAAGAGCCCCCTACCTTTGGGTTTCGTGTTATTCACGTAGGAACCGTATTATCCAGCATCCGCATGTTGTGGTCTCATAATAGAGCGCCAGAGTGAATTTTATTTGCTTGCGTTTGGAAGAGTATTCGCTCCCGAGGTCCTTCGTGATGACTTGGTTTTGGATACTCCGCTGAAAAACTTTGTGGCACAGAAGCACTACATTGAAATGAGCATTTATATTTGGGCCCATCGTCCTTCGATGCTTACTTAGGTAGAGTGTTGTTAAAAGGAGGGTATGAGGGTATGACATGGGATGCCGCGCCATGAGCGCTCATCGACTGGTGACGAAACTGGTCCGGAACGGACTGGATTTTGGGTTAGCCCTAGTACGTCTTGAGAAAAGTAGTAGAGTTCAGGAGGCACGAACACCTGGAGATAATAGAGGTGGAGGAATGTGAAATTAGGAAATCGTGGGGAGGTTGATAGAGGTGGCTGGTAATGTTTCCATGAACGTGAAACAACCTTGTTTGACATCACCGGGGCAAGTCCGAATGTTTCCCGTGAGCCAAGACATAATCAACCAATCATTCAGATTTCCTAACACTATTCGAACATAAGCTCATCAACGGGGCATACGGCGCTCTGTATATACAAAGACACGTCTATGCCCCCCCCCCCCCCCTTCTGGCCGCCTAGCCCTAGCCGCGTGGTCACAGACTCGATGAGATTGATAAAAAAGCAGGTCCAAGGCCTTGGGTATATAACCACCTGTCACCCAATCCGCCCATTCCTGAGTATGAACCGCAGATCGTAATCCCCTCAAATGAAAAAAGACAGAAACGCCTGCGCCAGCCTCCGCAACCCTTGTAAGAAAGCCAGACCATTTACCATCCTTCCACGCCTCTCCGCCATGCGGCCCCGTCAAATGTGAAGAGATGCGAATAAGGAGAAAAACACAAAGTGTAAAAAAGAGTCTGACGGAATGAAGAGAAAGGCACCAGCCTGTGAAATAAAATTGAAGGGAGAAGTACCGGGTGATAAATAGTAGAAGGGCAACGGGAAAAGCTAAGCCATCAAGAATTGTATACCGAGAACAAAAATACCTGTCGCGAACCGCGAGATCCAAATACTGGAGCCCGTCATTCTGCCGCAACATGCCACTGCATTGACGCCATAAATCAGTAGTCACTTCGCTCAACCACATAAAGACCATGTCATCCATTCCTTGAGATTCATCCAAGTGAAACATCTTCCGAGAAGCAACACTGGGGTTGATGGTCCTAAACAGCACCAATGCTCTCGGGGCTAATCATGCCCACTGCGCTTCCATCATCCTTCTCAGGTTCTGCAACGGTTTGGTTCTCTTTCTGGCCGGGCATCTCTAGTTTAAGCTTGCCAATCGGTTTCCCCAGTCCCTTAGCCACGCCATTCCCGTTCATGGAACCAGACCCATTCGCATTCGTGTTGTTGTCATCTTTTCCCTCATCGAGCTTACGTTTCTTCCGCGCCATTTGCTGCTGTTCTCTGAGTGGACGTTTACGCGGGCTAGAAATCTTTCCAGTAGGAGGTAAGCGCGGTTTGGGGAAACGCTGTTTGACCGGCAAGTCTTCATCTTCAAGTAGTGGCTCATCGTTGTTGTCACGCAATTTGGCAAGGAACCACTCTTGAACGAGGCCGATCTGAGACGTGACGTTGCGGATAGTGACAGGCTCGTAGGGTGGAGGTTGTGCCATGAGGACGCCAGTCGTCGAGACGTTGCTAGCATAAGATAAGCCTCTGTGTTTCCAGAAGTGATTGCAAGGGTTAGCAGATATACATACCTAGTGTTCTGGGACTGGAACGCATTGTGCATCCTGTTTTGCAATAGATGAAGAGGAACGCTGAGAGAAGCAAGGCCAAACTCTTTGTCGAGGCCAAGTTCCTTGAAGCCGAAGAAGTCCTCGTCGATGTCTTCTGCGAAGTCTCCCCCGACGAATTGTTCGCTGCCGTCGTTGAAAGCACCCGCACCGTCTGCACCGGCGTTGCCGTCGAGAGCGGGACGCTGAAAATACCGTCAGCAATGGGAGTTCATGATTCGAATTGCGAGAGAAACTTACCAAAAGCTCAGCGAGATGTGATTTCATGCGATCATGCATAATGGCTAACTTGGAACCAAGTCTATCAACATCTTCCTTAACATAGCCTTCTATGGCCTCGAGATCAACACCGTTCTCGTGCAGGCAGTGCAAAACAGTCTCTTCGCGAGTAAACCGTGGTTTCCAGGATAATGAAGTGCTAGTAGGAATGACGATTGATTCCTCGGCTTTAATCTTTGGCGCCTCACGATATGCACCGAGAGTCCGCACAAGGTTCGTGAAGAAATTGCCGGCAATGTCTGTTACGGCATCTAGGGCAGACGGTTGGAACTCTTCGAATCCGGCGTGATAAAAGATCTTGCCAACGCTACGCTGAAGCGCAGCACGGCAGACGTAAGGTGACATGATAGGACCATCATCAGAGACGACCAGAGGTTCGATGTCTACTTCGACAAAGGGCTGCGGGTCATATTTCTGGAATTGATTTTGGTACATCTACAAGATCATTAGTAACCACATCGTGTAATGTTCTTCGTGGAATCGTACCTGCGACTGAAGCTGCATCTGCTTGACTATGCCGATCTTGGCACAAATTTTCCGAGTGTCTTGCATTTGTCGCATGTTGGCATTCATTTTCTTCGTCAATACACTATCCGGGCTGGTAAAGTAGCCCTTTGGCACTATTCGTATGAATTCCTCGACTTGGTCAATGACCTGTCCTTCGGAATCTGTAACCCATTTCAGTCGATCAGATAAGTCAGGTATCGCGGACACCGGATCGTAGTAGTCGGGTACTTGGCGTTCGGTCTCTCCCTCAATGCCCTCAGCTAGTGTTTCGCTAGAAGTGATTTCAACACCATCTTTTCCATCGGGAGCAGAAAACGACTCCTCAGGGGTATCTTCTTCCAGCGCATGTTTACGATGACGCAGCCAACGCCTCATGCCTGCTTTCGTTCTTAAGATTGCTGGCTCCTCAATGTTGAGATGGTCACCCCGGAATAGTCGATTTCTTTCGGCAGCGATCTGCGCTCTATCCTTCTTAGTTACTTGCTTCCACGTTTTATATTCTAAGTCGTCGAGATCCGCATCTTCCGTCTCCAAGGTGAGTCCACTGACGGAATTACCAGTACCATCAGCTTCAGAATAGTCTGCCTGACTGCCAGGAGCGCCGCTTCGGAGGGTACCATTCAGGCCGATGGGCGTAAGAGTGCCTGGTGGTGGTGTTGAGAAGCCGTTAAGACTGACCTCCATGGACGCATCCGAGTCGGCTCGTAAGAATTCGTTCTTAAGGTTGGATACTAAGTTATTTAGGGAAGGTATTGATGGTTTGCTCTCAGGCCCAGGCGTACCCTCCAGGCCCGCAGGGGGAGCCTTTCGTGCGGTTGTTGTTCCTTTGCCCCCTTTGGTTGGTGCCTTTCGACCACGGGAAGCCATGATCGGTTCTTCTGGTACGAGATTTGTTAGCTGAGATCTACACAATATATTGGGACAATTATATCCACATACCATCATCGCTGTCTTCAGCACCATCGATGTCCACATCTCCATTTCGCATTCTCCTCTCCTCGGCTTCGACCTCTGCCCGGTCTCGGACAACAATGTCAGGTATCAGAGGCACCAGCTTTTCAGTTTCCTTCTTCATGTACAGTGCCTTCTTGCGGAGGTAGTGTGCAGGATCGCGGTTGTATGTGAGACAATTAGACCATATGAGCATCAAGTCGTCAACGAATTCCTTCTTCGATTTGTATTGCAACTGCTTCAATTTCTTCATCATCGTTCCGATGTCCATCGGATGTTTTATTACGGTGTAGTAGTCTGGAGCTTCTCGTTTATTGACGCGCTGAAGGAACGGATGGGCATGCTCGGTAGCTTTGAGTTCCATCAGAACTTTCTCCATGCTCTCATAGAGCTCTTCTTGACCAATTCGATCCTCATTTGCCCACTTGCTTCTATTTTTCCGCACTTCGCTTATAAGACTTCGCAGCTGCGCATCGGTAGCGTGCACCAAATTCCTTTTCGCATCGATGCGGGCAATAAGGTGTTTAAGAGTAAGGCTAGAGGCTCCGAGGTTGGTGGTGCTTAATGTTCCCTGCTGCGCAGGAGCCACGGCACCATTGTTGATGGCAACGATGGTTTGACCAGACATCTCCGTCTCAACTTGCTGGTCCAGCTCATCAAGTTTCTGCTGCTCCAGCATTGCGTCTCGATCATTTTCCAGGGTGTAAAATAGTGTTTGGAAGCTCCGCCGAGCAGCATCTTCCGCCGCCTTCTTGTCCTGTTGTAGCTTCTTTCGTACATCGTCCGACGATTTGACCTGTTCCGAAGATGGCGTGCTTGTACGCTCGATGGCTGTTCTTGAAGGTGTTGGCAAAGAGGGTACTTTGAGGCTGGGCGGGTCGAGGAGAGCAAGGGCGCCAGGGTTGGGAGCGCTCTTTGAAAAGAGAGGTGATGCGCGCTCATCTTCGTCGTCATTTTCTTCGTCATCGTCGCCGTAATCGTCTTCGTCAATGGTTCTTGCGGGCTTCTTTGGAGTGATTGCAGGACGCAGCTCATCCACCACCGTGGAGATCTCCGGCGGTGGACGACTACCCAAATTCATTCCATCGCGACAGCCATCCTTCTTCCCATCACCCAATGCAGCCATCAGACGTGCCTCGGTGAGTCCGAAGCGCTCCCTGAAGAGGGCGGCGCGAGGATCCTCCTCCCCCATTGTATCTCCTCCCTCCCCCGAGTTGTTGGCTGACCCGTTCGACATAGCGCCGTCATCACTCATATTCGGCGTGCGGAGTCGAAGCATATTGGAGAGAGGACCGGATAGACGATGCGCGCCATAACTGCCTTGTCGCGATGATGGTCGGTAGGATGGGTTCATGATCCGCGTGTTTCGCTATGAGTTCTTGGCACACCCCTCTCGCGGTGGTTGAGCAGCCACTGCGGGCGCCTCAGAACCTCGTGCAGTTGTCGCCAGGAGATGAAACCAAGCATCGAAGTAAGCGTCAAGGCCGTCGGATCGAGCGAGCGTATTTATTTGATGAAAATGTGATGGGGGGCTGCGCGGCTTGATAAAAAGAGAGCGCTTTGGTTGCGCAAGAATGGCCCTGGAGAGAGAGGTGAAGTTCGTTTTGAGTTGGCAGGACGGAGCAACCTCGGAAGCGAGCCTTAGGCCATCCAGCGCTCCAGTGCTGGCCAGGTGAGCATTAAGATACCAGCAAACACGGAGCAAGCACCACGACAGCTACATATTGCGCGGGATGTAGGCTTATTCACAGTATAACGGTGTATTCTTACATGCCCTCGATAAGAGTTGAGAATTGAGAGTTGAGCCAGACGGTCATCAGCGTCTAGCAATTCGCTTCCGCTGCGACCATCCGCATCCGCCTGAAACAGCCTCCACCAATAACTAAGATACTGGCTTTGCTGGATTGTTCGAACACATATTCTAGAAGGGACCGTGCTCAGTTAGATCTATAATGGCTTCCGAATGGGTACTTGGCCAACTGAATACCTAACATAAGTATCAAGTATGAGCCTCATTTTGCATTGAGCGCAACTGGACTTGGAATTGACTATGTTCAAGTAGGTTCTTGTATTTGGCAAGATATAGAATTCACTCCTCGGCGAGAATTGGGCCTTGGATATGTCCCTGAATCCTTGCAGCCTAAATCCGCAATGGAAAAATTACCTTCGCGAAATGCGCGTTGATTAGCTTTACAGTGCTGTCCAATTCTTACTAGAACCTGTTCACGGGTGCACGATCGCGAGCAGATCGAGTATTTTTCTCAAAAACACCAGATAGGCTATTATCGATTTGGGAAATCTCTGTTCAAGGAAAGGAAGGGCTTGGGAGTGGGCGTGGGAAACAAAATTTCTTGCGAGTAAATTCGTTTCCACTTGAGGTTGAACCATGATGCTTTCTTCTGCTGCTACCAATCAACATCCGCTATACCACCAAGGAGCTCCTCATCCGCTTCCAGAGCCTCAATTTCATACCAAATCAAGCGTTGCAGACAGAAAATGGACCTAAAGTTGGCCTAACTTCTCATAATACAGTTTAGCACACTCTTTAATTATCCGGCAGCTCATGAATTACTTCAGGCTAATTACAAACCATCTCATACCTGGCCGGCCAGCTGGCATCCATTTCCACACGTTGATACGATGCTTAATCTAAGTACATTTCGACAGGAGCTGCTCCTGAATAATTCGGATCCACAGTACGAACTTTCTTATTGTGCCACGCACGACGCCATCTGAAATAACTGACTAGACCTATACTTATAGTGCCAAGCGGAACACCAACACCGATACCGATTTTTGCAGACCGCGAGAGCCCAGACGGGGTTCGAGACGACAACGGGGTTGGAGATGTCGTGCTGGATGCTGCTGGGAATTCCACGGCAGTCGCACTTGTGGTGCCAATTTGAGAAGAGATAAATTGCAGTTCTAGGGGCTAAGGCTCGTGAATTATCCAGACAGCATCCGTAATTGATCTCGACAGCGATTGAAGCCACTCCTGTCGAGAAAGAGAATGTGTCCGAGCACGCAAGGACAAGCTACACATCACTTGTTGCATTGGCGAAATTTCTGCCTGAATTGAAACCCGTGTAAGTGTCCCTCTTTGCGACTTTCGGGGTATACAAGTTACAGGCTTTACGTACTGATGGCATCGGTGTTGCAAAATGAGGGCGTGTGTCTGATTCCAAGTTTTGTCAGTGTAAGACTCGCGCCATTACCAGTTGATGTCGCCGTCGCTAATACTCTTGCACAGGCCGTTGACCAAGCATTCATCTCCTTAGACACAACAGTAGTTGTACTCAGCCATAGAGTTGCAGGGAAACAGATCATTCAAAGTGTCTTGTTAACTGCCATCTAAAGGTAGAAATTTGCAAGAGGCAATGAAAATTACGACTCAAAGGAGAATGTAAACACCTAAAACAATTTTTTGAGGCAGGACGATAGTGTTGATAAAAAAGACAAAGGGGAAGAAATTTTCCACCTCCCAGAATTGAATACTTTGTAGATAACATAAGCGCGGGAGGAGCAGAAGAAACCACCCATAACGCGAGTACTTCTTAGTCGCAATATATAAGGCGTCCTACATGGCTGCTAGTAAAGTCGGTCTGAGGCCCATACAATTTACGAGACGACGCCGATGCAAAGGATATAACCCTGAGCGGCGTTAAAACATAGACCGGGATACCAAAACCTGTGGTTGAAATAAGGAATGTTTAATGACCATTTGGTACGTCGAGTGCGTCTGGACCTATGGGATTTTCTCCGAGAAGATACGGGCAGTAAGAGGAATCTTGGAGAAGGGCTGGTTGATTGATGATAACCACCAAGGAATACGAACACTGCGGCTATTAGGCTACAAACATGGGATCACTAATATGCCTATTAAGGCTACCCAAGTCATTTCAAGTCCTCCTTGGTATTCTTGACCAGTGTGACATATGTTCGACAAAGCCTCCGTTAAAGGCCAAATGTTCAAAGTTAAAAGCTGAAAGTGTTTTGTTCAGCATAATCAAGATTGACTATCGAAGGTTCGATGCGTTCGAGCTGTCGCGAACAGAGATTCATCCCTGGTGGCGGATTGAGGTAGTTAGACGATACTTATAATAGCGCCAATTAAGCATTCGGGGCTGCAATGATGCGGAGTAGGCGGTAGGAAGGTTAAGATGTAGGAGTTGATAAAGAGAACACGGGCGGACTCGACGAGTCTTGGCAGCCCGAAGCGGGAGCAGAAGCTTCCCCCGAGGGCTCCGCGACAGCTCCCACACCATCGTCCACCGAAGCCATAGCCAACTCTTTCACCTAAAGTCCTCATGATCCAATCTTTGTAGCGACGGGTGTCAGGCAGCCACAGCCAACGTAATAACAACTTGGAACCATGCGAATACGAAAGCCGTTTGCAGGTAAGCTTCCAAGCTCCGTTACACTACATCTATGTAAGGGAACTGGACTATCGTGACGCACTTATCTCCTGGTCGCTAGTCTGGGCGAAAATCGCACGCCTCGAAGATAATATTAATGTGATAATAGGCGCCTTTGCGGGAGTCTGCCTAATCGCAGCGCTGGCTGGATTCTCATCTTCAAAGTATAGTCTACCGGCGTATAAGGAGAGCGACAAAGCGTTACATTTTGTGTGCTTCTTCCTACTTACCATCACCTTCTACTGGATTCTTGAAACAAACCGGCGGCGAGTGCTTCAATTTACCTTTATAGTCTGTCCACTATGCCTAGGTTTTGGATCTGAAATACTTCAAGGTCTTTTACCGGTATGTGTAGTAGCACCATATCGTTATGGCGGAAGCTTACAATTTAGTAGAATGATCGCGAATTTGACTACTACGATATCCTTGCCAATGTTCTTGGCTCCCTTTTCGCCATTACAATCTGCAACTGGTACCACAAACGGATGCTAGAACGGAAACGAGCTGCACGGGGTTACCACGCAGTTGTAGGTGATGATACGGAGGGATTAGATGTAGAACTCGGAGAGGGCATTGGGACACAGGAGTCTGGTGTCGCCAGGCCAGGTACGACACCAACCGTAGAACAGGAACTGGATAATTGGGATGAGAATGCAGAGGACTGGGAGGAAACCGAACCCACGGAGCACAGTACAAATGAGCAAGGTCCAAATATGCCGAGTAGTTCAGGGGATCTGGGCGTGGCGGATATTAAGAAACGAAATGATTGAGACATGAATTAATAAATGACCCTGTCCGTATTCGAAAATCCCAATACTTTTTCCTATACTAAGCTGAAGTCCTCTCGCAAGATATCAGTATCAATATTACGAGCCAAATTTGGAGATATCCTTTGGTGAAGCAGATCGCATTATCATATTTGGTAGTGCAGTCTCTTTTAGCTAATGGGATTGCACACATTCAGTGAGACCTTCAAAACCCGTAATGGTGTCACATATCCCATGGGCTCTTTGGACCCATGCAGGATTCCAATATATTATGCAGAAAGCACTGCAAAAACCATGCCCGATGTCACAACTTCAACCATTGTTTCCTCTTGTCATTCAATCTCTATTGGACGGCGCCGGCAGCAACCTTCGCGGCTTGCTGGGGATTGACCTTCTTTCCATCCTTGTTGTACCTCACACGTGGAGGAGGGGCGCGGTTTCGGCGACCTTCACGGGAACGAACACTTGTAGTCACCACATGGTTAGCATTTTTTCGAGTGAAGCGGTATAGATGGTAATTTTCTGGAGGGAAACATACCGAACGATCTTGCCGTGGATAGCGCATGAGACGCAGTATTGGAGCTTCAAGTACATCTTGGGTACTGTATACTCGGGGAAGACGGATGCATCAGAAATATCACCTGTCGGTTTCCGTTAAAATTGATCCAGTGGCATTCTCCTCCTAGTCCAAAGAAATCTCCATATCCTGTCTCTTGAGGCCCATACTCGGGGTAACGTACGAATGGCAGCCGATTCGACCATGTTTCTGATTGTGAATCTCTTTATCGCCTTATCCTTCGGCGTGCATCGCGAGCAGTTAGAGCAACGAATAGGCTTAACATGACCGCGGCCTTTCTTGTTACGGCCGCTGTAAATCCTATTAGTTTGCCGTCACACTGGGTAATGTCTCGGGGTGCCATACTTGGACGCTCGCTTCTTGACCATGATGGGCTGATTCTGCTCCTTTGTTAGTAGAAGGAAAACCAAAGTGTGGGAGGGCGATTTTACCAAAGATTTGATATCTTGGACTCAGCAATTAGGGTGGGAGTTCTAAGGTCGCTGCAGGGTGATGGGCGTCGCTATATGTCGAAATTGAACCATACTCTGATGTGGGTGAAGCGAATCCCGAAAAATATCCGCCATCTTATCTAATCAGCTGCATCTATTCGCTGTGGACAAAAGGCTGTGAGAAAGCAATCGTGTACGGCTGACTGGCTCAATTCTGTCTTTCGCGATCTTTCACCGCTAGGGGGTCCTTTTTGACACCTACAATTATCATCAAGTTTAACACAAGTGGTCGGTCCATCGCGACTCCTGTCGTGCTTCCTTTCGCCCTTAGTTCGACTCTCAGTAAACTTCGTCGGCGTTCGGAATTTCCCAACACGTTCGCGTTGTTTTCCCGCATACCTCTTGACCTGGCAACCAGGGATCGTATCTGCATCACCAGTGGCCATCGAATAAGAACGCATTCGTGGATTTCGCCAACCAACTGTTTTCTGCTAGAGCCGGCATCTGCTGCACTTTTGTCTCAGGATCATTATGTCTGCCACCGGCACATTCAGAGGCACGCCCAAGTCCAGAGGACAGGTCCCGTTCGCCAACAGTCCTTCGGGCATACCTCGACCAGCGCTAGACTCTCACACGTCGCAAAGTGATGCTGGTACTTCGACTCTCAGCGCCAGCAGGGCGAAACAAACCAAGAGGGATGAGGTGAGAGCGCGCCGTCCGCCGCCTGTTTGAGCTTGTCCTGAGCGACGCTAATCTATTTCAAAGGCCATTCGGCGGAAGATCGAGACCGATCTCAATAAGAAGAAGAACCCAGGAGGTCGCGTCCGTCCTACCAGAAAAGCACCTCCGGGAACTGTGCTCGCTCTCAAGCCTAGTCCAGCATTGCAGATTAAGCCGTCAACAACCGTTGCTGAAGCTGCTCAATTGATGGCAGCAAAGCGGGAAGATTGTGTCCTCGTCACCGACGATGATGATCGGATTGCAGGTATATTCACGGCCAAGGATCTTGCCTTTCGGGTCGTTGGTGCAGGAATAAAGGCACGAGATGTTACTATTGCGGACATAATGACCAAAAATCCTCTCTGCGCCAAGACAGATACTAGCGCAACAGATGCATTAGACCTCATGGTAAGGAAAGGATTCCGCCATTTGCCTGTTATGGATGAGAACCACGATATTTCTGGCATACTCGATATCACGAAATGCTTTTACGACGCAATGGAGAAGTTGGAACGCGCTTACAGCTCGTCGCGGAAGCTCTATGATGCTCTTGAGGGTGTTCAGGCCGAACTTGGCTCAAGCCAACCTCAACAAATCATACAATACGTCGAAGCAATTCGGCAGAAGATGTCTGGGCCAACCCTAGAGTCTGTGCTCACTGGCCTGCCACCAACTACGGTCTCTGTCCGTACATCGGTTAGGGACGCAGCCGCGCTCATGAAGGAGAACCACACCACCGCAGTGCTCGTACAAGACCAAGGCTCAATCACTGGCATTTTTACCAGTAAAGATGTCGTGCTGCGTGTTATTGCAGCTGGTCTTGATCCTAATACTTGCAGCGTGGTCAGGGTGATGACCCCTCATCCCGACTTTGCTCCAATGGACATGAGCATTCAGGCTGCCCTGCGGAAGATGCATGGTGAGAGATTATTTTCCGTTGTTATCCTAACTTAACTGACCATTGTAGATGGCCACTACCTTAATCTGCCGGTTATGAGCGAAGCCGGAGAAATCGTTGGGATGGTAGATGTCCTCAAGTTGACATATGCCACTTTAGACCAGGTACTCACTGCCAAGTGGCATGATTTTGCTACCTCTCTAACAATGGCTTTCAGATCAATAATATCAGCACGCAAGATACCGAGGGCCCTGCGTGGAACAAGTTCTGGCTTTCATTGGACAATGAGACAGAGTCCATGATGTCCGGCGAAGGCGGAAGTCGATTACCCCAGACTCCTGATGCTCGATCGCTCATGTCGCCTGATATTCGCCACGGAATGATAGATCGCGGAGACAGTGTATTGCCGAACGAGTCTGCTTCGCACCATGGCGACTCACCTGCGCACTCTGCTCTTGCCGGCGCGCAAGCTACTTCGCTCGAGGATCCGCCATTTCCGTTCAAATTCAAAGCACCAAGTGGTCGCGTACACCGATTGCAAGTTATATCATCGGGCGGCATTGAAGACCTCATTTCTCAAGTCGCTGGCAAGCTTGGGTCAGAAGTGGACTCTATTGGCGGCGCACCGGCATTCGAGGATGGCAAAGTCTCAAAATCCGGATTCGCGCTCAGCTACCTCGACAATGAAGGCGACACCGTTTCCATTACTACAGACCAAGATCTGATTGAGGCGATCAGCCTTTCTCGACTTGCTCATAGGGATAAGGTGGACCTTTTTGTACACGACCCGGAAAAGCCCCCATTCCAAGCTACCATCGAACCGCAACCAGCATTAACGAAGCCACCAACCCCTCCAGAATCGATAATGAAAGAGCGAAAGAAATACTTTGGGGAGGAGGAGGAAGAGGAGGAGTACCAAGAGAGACATACACGAAACCAGCCTGCCACTGTTGCGAAGCAAGAGGAGCTTATTGCAGGGGTACCAAATGAATTGCTACTTCCCGGCGCCATTGTCACTCTGGCTGTAGTGATCGTTGCGGTGTTTGCTCTGGGTCGCGCCACTAGCCGGTAGTCTTGGAGATGTCACGAGACCGATTTTCGCCTTGTTTCTGACTGTATTGACATTTAGAATGCATTATCACCTTTTCATCTCGATATCCCTGTACCGTACTAGCTTCTGTAGCACACCTGCGCCACATTCGCGGACTGGATCAATTAATTAATTCTATATAACTACCTCTTAATTCTTGTAGAATTCGTGAATCGCGATGAAACTGCTGCTTTCACCCTTTCCAAAAAATATATATAATGTTCTCTCGTGCTTTAACGCTTGCACCGCGGCTGAGAACACGACACACATCCCCCGCCGTCGTGGTTGGACCACAATTTTTTGCTGTCGCGAATCGCGAACCTCCCACCAAAACAACAGAACCTTTGATACAGCGCCTCTACGCACAAACTGCTACAGCTCCTGGCGTGTTTGCATGACGAATCTGTCTTGGAAACTCTCAATAGCCGCAGCCTATTCACTTCGCCTGCAACATCTTTCACTGTTGCAGATACGAAACCTTTGTGCGCCTCTGCGCGAACCTCCCGATCCACATTTGAGTCAAACACGGCTCACCCTCTGAATAACCAGCCCAACATGTCTTTACTCTCGGCCGAAGTGCATGCCGCACTGAGTCAGCTGCTCAAAGGTTTACAGTCTGCCGACAATGTAGAACGTACACAAGCGGAGGATCAACTCACCACACAATGGGTTACACCCAGGCCGGAAGTTCTGTTGATGGGCCTAACAGAACAAATACAAGCCCAAGAGGATTCTTCAGTGAGTGATATGTTTTAGCTGCAGGAATCATTTTAAAGGCACTAACATTTCGGTGCTGGTAGATGCGATCGTACGCGGCAGTGCTGTTTCGGCGGATATCGACGAGAACTCGCAAAGACCCAGCCACAAACCAAACAAAAGATGCATTCATGACCCTTCAACAGCCAGAGAGGAATGCCATTCGAGGGAAGTTGTTGATGTGTCTTACAACGGAGCAACTGTCTTCTGTCAGGAATAAGATTGGGGATGCTGTTGCGGAGCTGGCGAGGCAGTATACGGACGAAGGTACAGCCTCGCCACCTCAAAGCCGTTTTAGACCCAGTACTGATATATGTTATGTACCAGGTGAACCATGGCCAGAACTACTGGGAGCTTTATTTACTACAAGCCGGTCGGCCGACGCGGGGCAACGAGAGAGTGCCTTCAGGATATTCGCAACCACGCCCGGCATTATAGAGAAACAACACGAGGATATTGTAATAGGTGCTTTCAAAGAGGGGTTTGGAGATGCCGATAACTCGGTAAGCAACGAACTCAAGGAATTTGAAAGGTACAGTCCTAATGATATTTTAGGTCCGGATCGCTGCCATGGAGGCATTCGCATCCTTTTTCCGATCCATCAGCAAGAAAACGCAGCCAAAATACTACGCACTCGTTCCTGAACTTCTCAATATCTTGCCACCTCTTAAGGAAGCGAGCGATGCAGATCAATTAACCAAAGCGCTTGTTGCCCTTATCGAGTTGGCAGAAGTTGCACCGAAAATGTTCAAGCCTTTGTTCAACAGCCTTGTTCAATTCAGCGTATCCGTTATTCAGGATAAGGACCTTGGCGATCAGGCACGACAAAATGCGCTTGAGCTCATGGCCACCTTTGCCGATTATAGTCCTCAGATGTGCCGCAAGGACGTCAATTATACGAACGACATGGTCACGCAATGCTTGTCATTGATGACCGATGTGGGTGTTGACGATGATGATGCGGAGGAATGGAATGCGTCGGAAGACGTGAGCATGATCTTGGCCTCTAACATTGCTTCAAACTAACTTATTTTAGTTGGATATCGACGAGAGCGATATGAACCATGTTGCTGGTGAGCAATGTATGGATCGGCTGGCTAATAAGCTGGGAGGCGCTGCCATCTTGCCGCCTACGTTTAACTGGCTTCCACGGATGATGACTTCTTCTGCCTGGCGAGATAGGCACGCTGCTCTTATGGCCATCTCCGCAATTTCTGAGGGCTGCCGTGATCTAATGATTGGGGAGCTGGACAAAGTTCTGGATCTGGTTTTGCCCGCCCTCCGAGATCCACATCCACGAGTCCGATGGGCTGGCTGCAATGCCCTTGGTCAAATGAGCACAGACTTCGCCGGTACCATGCAGGAGAAGTACCACACTGTAGTTCTGCCAAATATCATTCCTGTGTTGGAATCTGCAGAGCCTCGAGTACAAGCGCATGCCGCTGCTGCACTGGTCAACTTCTGCGAGGAGGCAGAGAAGACCGTTCTTGAGCCCTACCTCGACCAGCTACTCAGCCATCTCCTTCTCCTACTACAGAGCCCAAAGCGATTCGTACAAGAGCAAGCACTTTCAACGATTGCAACAGTTGCCGATTCTGCCGAGGCGGCTTTCTCGAGATATTATGACACACTGATGCCTCTGTTATTCAATGTCCTGAGAGAAGAACAGTCCAAGGATTACAGGTTACTTCGCGCCAAGGCAATGGAGTGCGCTACTTTGATTGCACTCGCAGTTGGCAAAGAACGAATGGGTCAAGATGCTCTTTTATTGGTCCAGGTGCTAGGTACAATTCAGCAGAACATTACCGACGCAGACGACCCGCAAGCGTCCTATCTCCTTCACTGCTGGGGTAGGATGTGCCGAGTTCTCGGCCAGGATTTCCTCCCGTATCTTCCTGCAGTCATTCCGCCTTTGACTGAGCTTGCTGCGGCCAAGGCCGATATACAGCTCCTCGACGACGATGACCAAGTTGCTCACATCGAGCAGGAAGAGGGATGGGAGCTTGTCCCCCTCAAAGGCAAGGTCATCGGAATCAAGACTAGCACATTGGACGACAAACACATGGCCATCGAGCTGATTGTCATCTATGCCCAGGTTCTTGAAGCTGCTTTCGAACCATATGTGGACGAGATCATGGATAAGATCGCTCTCCCAGGGCTCGCATTCTTCTTTCACGACCCAGTCCGCGTTGCTTCAGCGAAATGTGTGCCTCAGCTTCTTAACTCGTACAAGAAAGCCCACGGAGCGGATTCTAGACAACTAGGCCAACTGTGGGAACGTACCGTAGAGCGCGTTCTCGAAGTTCTCAGCACCGAACCAGCAATAGATACGCTCGCGGAGATGTACCAGTGCTTCTACGAATGTGTTGAGGTTATTGGAAAGAACTGCCTCACAAGCACTCATATGCACACCTTCATCGAATCCGCCAAATCTGTGCTTGAAGATTACCAAGAGCGGGTTAAGCAACGCTTGGAAGAACAAGCGGAAACCGAGGACGGGGAAGAGCAGTCCGAAGAGACCCTTTTCGCGATCGAAGATGACCAGAACTTACTCTCGGATATGAACAAGGCATTCCATACCATCTTCAAGAACCAGGGCACGAGCTTCCTTCCGCACTGGGAAAATTTACTGAATTATTACAACCTCGCTGTTGTGAACGTGGACCCGACCCAACGACAGTGGGCCATCTGCATCTTTGACGACGTGCTTGAGTTCTGCGGTGAGCAGAGCTGGAGATATAGCCAACATATCATTCAACCACTCGTTGACGGCATGCGCGACGACGTGCCGGCGAACCGTCAAGCTGCCGTCTATGGAGTCGGCGTCGCCGCGCACAAGGGTGGCGAGGCTTGGTCTGATTTCGTAGGCGCAAGCTTACCAACTCTGTTCCAAGTCACACAGCGTCCGAGCGCACGAGACGACGACGACGTCTTCGCGACAGAGAATGCGTGCGCCAGTATCGCGAAGATTCTGCACTACAATAGCTCGAAAGTTGCGAATCCGCAGGAGGTTGTCGCGGCGTGGATTGATACGCTGCCTGTCGTGAACGATGAGGAGGCGGCACCGTACGCGTATTCGTTCCTGGCTCAGCTGATTGACCAGTAAGGACTTTGCTCCTTGCTACTCTATATCCTTTTGCTAACACGCCATCAGACAAAACCCAGCCGTCATGTCACAAGCCGCCAAGTGCTTCTACTTCGTCGCGCAGGCCATCGAAGCCGAAACACTGCAAGGCCAAACCGCCAGCCGTATCATGGGCGCCGCGAAGCAGCTCATCGCCGCCGCGGGCATAGACCACATTCAGTTAATCTCGACCTATACACCAGATATGCAACAGGCGCTGAGGCCATATTTCTAAAGTAGTGGGCAATACGTTGCCATGTCGCGCTAAAGCAACGGAATGATTGATGATGATGCAATGGAACATAGCTGGAGTGGGTGGCATATCGAGTCCTTTTGTTCTTCAGTCTCCTTTTCTCCTATCTGGGGTTTTTCAGTTGAGGAGTTTGAGTAGTTTGAAGGATCCAGCCATATTTGTGCGGTAGGTCCTTTTAGATAGATTTGGTAAAGGGCAAGGGGAGGGGGGAGGGAGTGTGAGGTGTGGATTGGTGGGGGATTGTGCGGATTGCATGTTAAGTAGGCTGCAATGAAGAATTTGAGACTCCTGAGATTGTTATTGTTATTGATCCCGGCATGTCTTTCTGTGGTAATTGAACGAGCTAGCCGCACGCAAGTATTCGGTGAGGTTAAAAATAGATATTTAAGCGAGGTTAGTGTATAGAGCCTGTATTATAGGAAGCTACTTAGGCCTCGATTGGTGGATGTTGATTTAACATTGTGTATTTAGGCACACAGGGACTTCATAGGCGTATACGAAGCCTAATTACAGTCGAACCTTGCTTTAATAAATGTATCGTTTAGAAAATTTAAATCCATAGTAAGAAGAACTTCTTGTATAAAAACTACTACCTATTTTCTATAAGTATCGTTATACTAGAGCTTTATATACACTCTATACGTTTAAATCTTTAAAGTAAACTTATATATTTTACTACCTTTAGATTTTAAACTCCCGAGCTTAAAACAAAATACTCTTAGTAGTTTAATGAAGTGAATTAAGTAGTTTACTATTTTCGACTTATTATTATAAAGCTAATACGTCTTTTAGAACCTACTAATTTGTTACAGCCACTGCAGAACAGCTGAAAAGCGCGGCAGATTGAATAGTGGAGCACTTAAGCAAGCGTACGGATGGAACGAATAAGAAGAATCCTAGGGGACTTTAAGGACGACAAAGGTTGTTACACGGATTACGCGAATGATTAGTCTGATTAGTCTTGGCCAGGGGTCTTGGCACTGAGCAGGCTGATTAAGAAGCTAAATTGAAAGAAGGATTTGGAATATTAAAGGACGGCCACTCTATCTGTTTCCTAGTTTTTCGTGCTCGATCTTGTATTGTCTTCCGAACCCTACGGGTGAAGGAACATATTTTGTGACTTGGTTTTGAATAGCACTTCTTCTATTGTCTTTAGTCGAACCAGATTCAACACCTTCCAAGATTAAGTAGTTACTTGGATCGTACGGTCTAGCTTTATAATACACCTTGTACCCAGCGATAAGCTAAGCCCCTCTTGTTCTTACAACTAACCTACCTAATGTGAACAGCCTATACCTCTTCAGGGAACCCCCTTCTTAGAACCTTGGTTGTGATAGCGGCTTGTACGAATCCGTTTCAAGGGTAGCCTTTGAGCTGACAGACTATATGTTATATAGGGTCAAACTAACTGTTCGTTACATAATCAGAGTAGGTTTGAAAAGTATAACTTATATAAATATATTACATAAATAAAGAATATAGTAATACCAAAATATTTTTCTCTTTTTAGAAATTATTACTAATAATAGTAAGTATATTAATAAGAAGCTGCTAGCACTTTAGTAGTAGGCTAATTTACGCGTATTATTCTCCTTGCTACTATAGGTGCAGGTTCGACGTGTTACGTGTGTCGAGTTGCCATTAGAAAGGTTGCGACGAGTCTACGCTAGCTTCTCGCAAGGCTAACCTAAGATTTTTCTAATGGTTTTTTTTATATAAAGTGGAAATTTGTATAAGCCCAATTGGGGACTGTAATAAACGTTAAATAAATCTATTAATAAGGGTATTAATAGCTATTATAGTTATTAAGATATAAAAGTTCTAGAAAGGTGGAGCCGTGCATATAATAATGCATTCTTCAACTATAGCTACAGAATGTCTCTACCAGAGATAGTCGGTTCATAAAAATCATTTAAGAACGAAAACCCCTTGGAATAAAATTCGGTGAATATACGCCCCCCTCATTTATTCTCTACCCCATGATACACCCCAACGCCACCATGAAGCCCAACACCACCACGAAAGACAAAGTCCCGAGGGAGCCTTTTGCTGCGGTTTCGTGATGATCACGTGGCGGTTTATCAATTAGGTCTGGGTCCTGCAGAAACTTCAGCCATGGGCCCTGGCGGGAGAAGTTGGCGTACGTTTCCGCCTTTGTTGCATCGCTGATGTACGGCATAAGCCACCGCAACGCCAGTTTCAGGTACCAGGTATCCTGCGCTTCGTAGCGAGTGATCCAGCTGGAGACGGTTTTCACCGATTCAGCGCGTGGTTTATGTGCGGCCTGGTAAACTTCGAAGATGTTTGAAAGTTCAGAAAGGGAAGGGTTGGGGCTCTGCTGCAATAAGTCGTAAAGTAGGTTCGAGAATCGGGCGACGCCTTCATAGGCGGTGTTGCCACCGAGCCCGGCGTTGATTGTCATCTTGTCGCGCCATATTAGCTAGCCCTTTAGTAGGTTGATATATGTAAAGATAGTAGCACCTTATGCACGGCATCTCCAATTAAGACAACTCTGCCGTGACTCCATTGCCGGATGACGCCTTCCTCCAGAGGCGCCATGCTGGCCTTGACTCTTTGATTCCAAAGGTCCTCGATCGTGTAGCTTGGGCCGACTTTGGCATGCCCATATTGCCCGACGAGGTTTTTCATGTCTTCGTTTGTGAATCGGGGGCACTTGGGCGTTCTGGTCAGAGAAGTCTTGGCGAAGAGAAACCAGAACACCAGGCCGGGCACGCCGGTTGCGGAAATGGCAGAGAAGTTGTTATAGTAAACATTATGAACAGTGGAATCAGGCATCATGGGAGAGGCTTGATCATTGCGTGACACGGCGAAGATGCATTTATATTCGCTGGTAAATCCTTTTGAACTTTCGCAGTTAAAAACTTGCCTCTTTTGACGGCTTTTAAGAGTGGATGTAATTCTTTCAAGTGTAATCATGCGACGTACCTTCCACTAGATCCTTGCTGATGTCTGGTTGGGTTTCCGAGACAGCTTCGGCCATCAGGCTCCTTACAACGCTATGGATCCCATCTGCTCCCACGAGAATGCTGCCTTGATAGCTATCGCCATTTGCGGTGATGATAGATACGCCCTCATCATTTTCCGTATAAGAAACTAGGGCGTTGTGGGGATGAATCTTGGACTTGTCTTTGATATGGCTGTATAAGATCCGCAACGCCTCACATCTTTCCATAAAAATAATGGGACGTCGGAGGCTACAGCGGCATGTGAGAAGATCGTTAATGGTAAAGATATTCTATGGCCAGCAGGAGGGAAGCCAACCAGAGAAGTGGCTTGATCTCTTTTGGCCAGTCAACGTACCGATCTCGAATCTTCTCAAGTACCATCGAGTCCTCGACACATTTACCGACGGCATCATAATGCTTCCTATAAAGAAGCGGGACGATGACCTTCTCTATGTCTTTCCATACACCCAGCTGGTCAAGTATCTTCAATGAGTGGGGATGCAAGCCGATAGAAGCACCTTGCTGAGGCCCTATCTCCTCCTTCTCCACGAGAATGTAGTCAATTCCTGCCTGCTCGAGACACAAAGCTAATGTAAGCCCGGCAAGGCTACCGCCAGCAATAAGGACTCTGAAGTGGTCCATAACGTTGCCGCGGGATTGGGTACCAAGGGAGATTGATGTAACTGGGATTGCAGACGTCGTGATGGAGAAGATTTCCGTGTGCGACTTTTTGGACAAATAGTGATATAGAGAAGATTCTAAGCTTGACTTTAAGGGAGGTGTCATAAAAGATTAATCAATGCTCGGAATCCTACTATATCAGTTTTACTTAGTGGGTGGGGTCCGATTCAGACCTCTGAACCAACAATCAACAGGGCAAGGATAAACCGCAACATCCTTGTGTTTTTGTGGTTTCATTCAAAAGAGGAAAATGTGCATATTATTAGCGTCTGGGCACAGAAGGCAGTGCTTATCACGTGATAGTTTTCCTAGCTTTTCTTATGATGTCTGCATATGATTTCGCCTGTGTTGCACTCATTCGTCAGTGGTTCTGCTATCAGTATTCCTTCTCGTGTCGCTTGACATAGTAGCCGTAACATCGCCATCCGGTTCGCTCATAAGGTATGGCCGTTCTTGGCACGCCTTCCTAGGAACACAGTCTACACATTCACGTAGATCTCATATCTTTCGGTTTCGTCGTCAGCGTCAGCTTAACACCATAACCAACCCCAGACCTCGCTATATTATCCTGGACTCCTACTGAAACCAGATTGCCTTCGGATGGCATCTCAGGAACAGGCCTAATCCTCCTTAGTGGAGTACCCCCACGACTATGGCTGCTACCCAGCCAAATTCCCTGGCCGCCGCATTCCGAATCAGGCCCAGTTTGACCTTAAGATGGCAGCGAGATAAAAGATGACAGCGAGACAGAAGATGACAGCGAGACAGAAAACGAGAATGCACCGTCTAACCCCGACACTACAGGGCGATGTCCTTCCATATTTGAAATTAGTACCAGACCTAGATATCCTGCCATGCCTCCCCCCTATTTTATGCCAGGCATGCAGTTCGGAACGATCGGGCAGCCTCGTCGTCTTTATTAAGCACAAGGCCACGCCGGCCAGGGCGCTCCAAGTGGCGCGCACGCACCGTTCAGCCCACCGGCGACGCCAAATAATCCTTCCCACCGATCGACACTCGCAGGCCTCAGCAACTTAAACGCGACCTAGTAGGGCGAGGTTTATTCATTGATGATAACCTAAATGCGAGAGAAACACGACTCTCCTATGCGAGCACTAGAGCGCCAAGCCTAGCCAGCCTATGCATTGACCAGGGGCCCAGTCGACGGAGCTACAATAGATGAGGTGTTTCCCATTGTGCTCAGCTTAATTTCAAACCTCTCTGGCCTTCCTACAGAAGAGATTGTCCTTATTATGTAGAACAATTTCCAAGCCGAGAATTTCCACCAATTGAGAGTCCAACACAATCATAGCCACAGCGACGCCGCTGAAATGGTTGATGGTTGTCATCAGTGCCAACAAGTGTGGCGCCCATACATGTACCAAGCAGCTGTTACCCCCGACTAGTAGTCCTCCTTTCCAAAGTTAGGAGTTATATATACCCAGGTCAGTCAAACCTTTGCCTACCGGAGCTTCTTTCTTTCCACCTTTTTATCCACTATCCCACCTAATCTTGCCCTCGGATTTTGGTCGTCGATGAATCCAGGCCGCCCATGGAGAAGTCTTCTTTACCGCTCGTGCCCAACACTTAGCGCCCCTATCTCTCTGGATAATCTGGCGATTGGGCCTTCTGCTCTACAAGACCCTCCGGTTTGGCGCTTAGATTGGTTACTAAGCATCCACGGACTCTCTAGTACTCTCGAACAATCTTCCTACCGTCCTCCGTAATCCTGCTACTGTTAGCAAGCATATTGCAAACGAATTGCGACTTAAAAGCGTTCCATCCCAGAAACCTCTAGCCTCGTTTATCTTATCGCCTTTAGGCTTCGTTCTTAAGGGCCGCAACGGGTTCCGACGTATCCATCACCTCTCGTGTCCGCCCGGTTGATCTATCAACTACTTTACCACAAAGAAGCGGTTAAGTTTTGTGTATTAAACTTGGCCATATCCTCAAGGATATCCTTACCGCCGGCCGAGATGCCTTGCTTGTTAAGAAAAGCATCCACAACGCCTTCCACAACGTCCATATTGCCCCACTATAATGCTAGATTGACTTTGTATAGAAGGGGCAATATACAAGTAAAACTGTCTCTCTTTAGCTTAGCCACCGCTCCATTTATTTTCAATCTACTTGGCAAAGGTTTTCACTGTATTCTCCAGTCGAGGCTTTACTGGCTGCTTCTTCATCACTATATGGACCTTATCCGCATTATCCCACCCCGTACCCTCCCTCCTTTCCTTTGCACCGTCACATTCAATGACGAATACCGATCGCTCATTATCAAGCTTTGCATACCGCAGAAGAACCCAAAGAATTGTGACGGGACAACGGTGGAGATGCATGCAATTGAGGTGGACAAAATGGCTCTGGAGGCGCGGCTCCCTTAATAGAAGCTTTCAGAGTTTTAACTGTGCTCACCTCAGCGCTCGATACCTGAGCGCTCTCACTCCACGATGCACAATCTCGCACAGGATACCTCTCCTCCTGCTCCAGGGCAGTTGCACTGGACAGGACGTCCTATGCCGTCTATAAGACTTCATCGCTTCTTTTTATCTACTTTCCTCTCACGACCGGAGTTTGCATTAACCTTGTTAGGTGGAGGAATTTCATGTTGTGCCTTAACAGCGTCCGCTTCGACAATGCAGCGCGCCCGTACTATGACCTGTTTACTGGTACTTCGCTGGGAGGCCTTGGCGAGTTAGTCTACAAAGGCCTTAACACCGACGATGATTAATTATCGCACATCGCCATAAGGGAGCAGCCTTCGCCTTGCCGGTTAAGCAAAGTCACTGCGGCCACCATATCAACTCTTCGGGAGTTTATGAGATAAAGCACCCCATGAAATGACGGTCCCATCAGTGGCGGCACGGCCACCTTATTATTTATACCGACAACACAACAGCCGCGTCTGGTCTTTCCTCCACGGGGCTCTGAGGCTTCGCCATGGACTCCCTTCGGCCGCCACTCCTACGGGCAGCGGAACTCGACTCCAAATCGAGCCACGCTGGCTCTAGTCCTATGCCAACGGCTTTGCAGATGCGCTCTTACGCTTCGATCGAACTAAGACATCTGATTTCTGCCCTCGCTGGCAGAACCTCTCCTTACTACTCCATCCCGCCGCTGGATGAGAGAAATCAGCGCCCCAAATAACTAATATGCCCACCTCTGGGCTAGCCTCAATCCCAAGACCCGCCAAGGCTACCTCGCTGTGAAACCATGCAAATACCACTGCCGTCCCGAGCATTAAACCCCATGGCTTGCAATGGAAGCCTTAAACACCTTGGTTACAAAACGCGCTTCGACCACGAGAGTTTTAAACAGATTAAGGCCGAGACCCTAACTAGCTACCTATCCGCGCTCCACTCAGCGCACGTCGATTGTCGCCTGTTACTGTACAATCCTGAATCGCCTTACATAAACCGTTTGGTGCAGGGTATGCGCAATCCATTCTTCCCGCGGGCGAAGGCAGAGTGTCTGCCAATTACAAGGAACATCCTCAACCGGCTACTTTATCCAGCCGCGTCGGCTGGTGAGCACACCGTTTCAAGCCTCAACGCCAACGCAGCGTTCGCGTTGGCGTTGGCGTTCGTCGGTTTCCTCCGTATGGGCGAATTCACGTACACGACTTCTTCCTTTAAACATCATGAGGCATTCAAGGCCACCTGCCTCACATACAGCGACTTGAATTTCTCAGACAATTACGATCACGCCATTCTAGCACTAAATCACAGCAAGGCCAACCGATTAAAACAGGATGTGAACACCCTCATTGCCGCTACCGACGATGCCGCCTGCACGGAGCGCCGTTTCAGAGGAAGCTTGTTCTTAGAATCCTTTCGTTAAGGCTTCTTGCTCTGGGCATTGCAACCACCGACTTCAAAGGCCACAGCTTCCGCGAGGGCCACGCTCAACACGTCCACGGCAACGGCCTCCTGGAGGTAGAGATTCAGGCCTTAAGATCAGCCGCGTTCAGGATGTACTACACAACCTCGCGCCGACGGCTTTACATGCTCAGCCGACAATTTCAAACAAGCCACCCAGCCCTGATTCAATTCTAGCAACAGACCGGAAACGTCAATACCCATTTAGGCGCACGCTATCGGCCGGATCACCTGGCTCCTTCTCTCTAATAGAATCCTCAAGCTCCACCATTCATAGAGGCTTGGCTTCAACGATTATGAGGCTAAGGATCGGAAACAGCTTCCACCTACGCTCTTCAAGAAAATCACGCTGTTGACTTCCTACACCATGCTTTCACGCGACCACAATAAGGTATATAGAATCTAATAAGCTATATATTCGTGTATTGGTTTGCTAGCTAAAACATGCGTGGGGTAACGTACAAATATGGAGTACCAAGATGATGACTAAGGCGATGACTAGGCAAGCAAACAGCCTAAATAATATGCCCATCATCCCGACTAAAGCGCGTCAGTGATACTGTACACTGTATTCCTCTTTTTCCCCCTGTAACTTGAGCATTATCATCAGCCTAGGGTACCGTGGTCCCAACCTCGCCACCATTGCCACCCACAGTTGTACTGGGGTTATTATCTTGTTTCTTTTTTTCGTACCAGTGCCGCTTCTCGGATTGCCTAGAGAGTATTTACTCAACGTTAGTGTTCTGTCCTTTCTCAAGTTCTGGGCTAGTAAACGGGTCAACTAACGTGTCTACTGCATCCACCCTGGTGGTTCGCTCGGGATAGGTTGCAATAACATAGCCGCCCTATTAGAATTTCATTAGCAACATTTATAGCGAGAAATATTTTTGATTTTGTTTTAAAAGCGAAACGTACCAATAAACTGCTTATGAGCCAAAAAAATGCTCCAATAAAACTCCAGGCAAGAGTACAACGCCACTGGGCACAACCCGCTGAACCAATCAAAGATGCATTGACTACGGGGCGAGGAGAGATGCGCCAATATCCACCCCAGTAAAAGCCCCAAGTATTCCAGTACCAGTAGGAAGAACAAGCGTTCGACCCAGTGAGCTATAGTTCCACATTAGCGTCTTTCATAGTGGAGCGTAAAAATCAGGACTTACATTTGCGAGTAGCCCAAAGGCAACTATCCAGCAGATGAAAAGCGCGAAATCGATTGGGAAGGCATAAAATGAGTACTTGGCGGGAATCGATAGGAGTATAGAAAAAGCTATGCTTATGCCAGCAATAACTTCAGTGTAGATAATTCGAGAGCTCGAGCCGGCATTTGCGAGGTTCAACAAATACAGAAATCTGCCCAAGAGAGCTGCAACGATGACGGCGGAGATCAACTCCATCACACGAAGTATTACAGAAGTGACTTTAGATGCTGCACCCATGATGAAGCTCCAACACGTGTAAGGATTCGGCTGATAAAATAGCGTATAGGTACTGCTATTGAAGTGAGTTGTATGGCGCGCTCGTGTGAACGAAAAGACGAAGGTAGTGAGACACGAGGGGACTTATAAACAATCGAAGGCTTTAGAGCACCAGAGCAAAGGCGATTACAAGACACTGCAAGGAATATGCTTGGTGCCGCACCAGATCTAGATTGTAGACAGAGCACATGGTAGTGGTGGCAATGATGGACCATTGAGTCGAGACTCTCTTGCGACACAACTGGGCTTTGTTCCGTCTAACCTGATGGCTTTGAGAATTTGCTGAAGTCAAAAAGTTTATTTCCAGTTGTGGAATCATTTACGCCAATGAGGTTACTAAGAGCTGTGCTGAATGGTCTGAAGGGACATCCGAACAGTATTCAGCTCCGCTCAAGGCGCATTATTCCTATGACAAATCAAGATATTCTCGTGTATCTGCTGAGCTTTGAATTATTTTGTGGGGTGAGAAATGCATGCGGCCAAAAGTCTAATGTTGTAGCGTGTTGACGTCAATGAAGTTATTGAGAACACAGCTAAGTTCTACTAAGTAACATTAATTCGATTGGATTGTTTCAATTCCACGAAGGTAGTTAAATGAAACATATCATAGGATCCTTGTTTCTAAATGATTGTGTTTGGGGTGCTTCTGCAGCAGGAGTTTATTCCGTCGAGGTCAATTGGTTTGGAAACCCAACGATATCTCGTGAGGGGGTGATCATCTACGTCGACTCACATGTGAAAACCTATATGATATCTAGATCGCATTGGCGCCAGGAGTTTTCCCTGTGACTATTGAGCCTCGATTTGAAAACACGCACTATATCGCATGAGCATGTATATCCAGATCGACCCACATGTGAATGTTGGATACAACTAACATTGGCCAATCCATATTACTTGATTATTGGACGCGTCGGTTTCGAACTAAAGCCATTTTGCAAGTTAATTCATCTGTTATGGTCTGTTTTAAAAACATTGATTACATACATTGAAGATATGATTCTGATTGAGTCCTCCGGAAATGTGACGAGAAGGAACGGGCGGGTAGCCAATTATATTATTCTCTTTCCATGCTGCCGTATGCTGTTAGTCTCACGACAGAGCTGAGTCTAGGCTACCTGTATAACCGGAATCGCTGGGAAGTAGCATGGCAATGATCAGTCCTCGTAACAGACGACCAAATTTAGCCTTATATCATTTAATGGGTCCCTTCTATATATTTCAATTATCAAACTATTTCTGCTGAGCTGAGTTGCGTACAATATCATCCCATAACCTCCGTCGCAATTCTGCACTGAGTTTATCCTTCAATATGCCAGCTCAATCTTCGACAATAATTTTTGCTTTGTTCATCTTCTCCGCTTCAGCCTTTTTCTTGTTACTATTTTCATCTATTCAAGTAGATAATGGCAAGTGACTTCCAGACTTATTGCAAAATAGTGATAAAAGCTAAGAACAGCCACAGAAAGCGCAGCGCTCCGCCGCAAATCTATCATTTGTCATTTTGCTAGCCCCGTGTCTGCTTGGAAGCGAGCGACTCCACAAGCACCAGATGGTTATATCCCAGCTGCCGGCGAATGCCCACCGCAAAGACCCAGCATACGAAGTGCTGCAACACTCTCGGATAACGAGACGGCATGGCTAGAAGTGAGGCGTAATAATACGGTGTGGGCGTTGCAGGACTTGCTTAGACGGGTAAATATTACTGGACTGGATACCGATGCCTACATCAGCAACAATGCGAATAACGCCACTGCCTTGCCGAATATTGGTATTGCTCTATCCGGTGGAGGATATAGAGCATTGATGAACGGCGCAGGTGCCATCGCAGCCTTTGACAATCGGACGGAAAACTCAACCAACCAAGGTCAACTGGGGGGTCTTCTCCAGGCTTCAACATACATATCAGGATTATCTGGCGGTAGTTGGCTGGTGGGGAGTTTGTATGTAAATAACTTTACGTCAGTGCAAGCCATCATCAACACGAATCCGAGCATTTCAGGCGACCTGTGGCAGTTCGATAGTTCTGTACTCGAAGGTATGCCACCGTTTAACAGGTTAGAATAATTTCTAACAATAATCCACAGGGCCGGCGACTATATCTACGACTCAATACTATGGCGATCTCTATGATGATGTTAATGGCAAAGCTAACGCTGGGTTTAACACAACCATCACGGACTATTGGGGACGTGCTCTGTCATTTCAGTTAGTGAACGCTAGCGATGGCGGTCCAGGTAAGTCAATGAATAGCTACACAAGTGCGCACTGAACATGATCTAAGTTGTTATAGCCTATACCTTTTCGTCTGTCGCCGACGATCCGGAGTTTGTAGCAGCCACTGTACCCATGCCCATCATTGTCGCTGATGAAAGGGAGCCTGGCCAATTGGATATATCCTCCAACACTACGATATTCGAATTTAATCCTTGGGAATTAGGAACCTTTGACCCCACGACCTTTGGATTTGTACCTCTTCGGTATTCTGGCTCAAATTTCAGTGGTGGCGTTCTTCCTGCCAGTGAACAATGTGTTCGCGGCTTCGACAATGCCGGTTTTATAATGGGAACGTCATCTTCCCTTTTCAACCAAGCATTCTTAATGATTAATTCGACATCCGGTGCTCCAACCCGATTGACAAGCGCGATCAATAATACCCTCGCGGATATTGGTCAACAAAACAATGATATCGCAGCCTGGCCAAACCCGTTCTATCATTACCATAATGAGACGAACGTGAATGCACAGAGCAAAACCTTGACTCTGGTGGATGGTGGAGAGGATCTTCAGAACATCCCCCTCGCACCTCTCATTCAGCGACTCCGTCACGTTGATGTTATCTTTGCAATTGACAGTTCAGCCGACACCTCCGAGCCTGGAGCTAATTGGCCAAACGGCACTGCGCTTGTGGCGACGTACAGACGATCTCTCAACGCCTCGATCGTGAACGGTACAGCATTTCCTTCCATCCCAGACCAGAACACCTTTGTCAACCTTGGATTGAACGCTCTCCCTACATTCTTTGGCTGCGATCCCAGCAATACAACCGAACCAAGCCCTCTTATTGTCTACATCCCGAATTTTCCCTACACCTACAGTTCGAATGTGTCGACATTCGATCTCAAGTACAGCAATACGGAACGTAATGAAATTGTCCAGAATGGCTACGACGTTGCTACGATGGGCAATGGGACTAAGGACTCGCAATGGCCAACGTGCGTGGGATGTGCAATCCTATCTAGAAGCTTGAACCGGACTGGGACCGATGTTCCTACTGTCTGTACCGAATGCTTTGATAGGTATTGCTGGAATGGAACTATAAACTCTACTGTTCCACTTCCATATGAGCCAACGCACTACATTAAGACTAACGATGGGGCGAGTCGCGCTACTACATATTTCATTCCTTTGGCAGTGGCCTTGTGTACAAGTTTGTTGCTGCTATATTAAACGTTCACGTCCTTGTCAAATTAACGAAACGAATGCTTTTGGAGGCTATTGTGTATAAAGAGTATTGCAGGAAGGAAGATATAGGAAGAAAAGTATCTTGGGACAAATTTCAATGAATTTATCAAGCCAAAAATGCGATGCAGAAGTTAGATCGCTCTGCACATATAACTGCTGCTTACAGTATAACACTTAAAAGCCTAGGGATGAACTCGAATTTATCAAGGAATAGAATAAGCCAGTATGAAGGCTATTTATAAGTTCCACCTCGACCTCCCCATATATCCAAATCCGCAATATCCTCTGTGTTCGCTAATATCCTAGGTCCAGAGACCAATGTCAACCCTGATGATCCAAACTCGGGGAGATTATTCGAAATTTCCATGATAAATCTGAGGGTAAATTATTGAAATTCTCCAAACCGCCAAAATGCGCAAAGATCTCACTACGACACCTTCCAATCAGTCTGGAGCAGAAACGGCGAATTTCAACAATGCCCAAGGTGGGTGTATTTACATTATAAATCTCTGCAGAGAATACAGAGACCAAGAACATACCACTGCTTATCAAGGCGTCGACAACCTTTGAGATAGAGTAAAGAAACACAAAACTAGACCGAAACACTAAATACCGTATGCGCTATCTAAATGCCGGGTGTGGTGTATCTTGCGACGCTTCAACAAAAAATGAGCTTTGGCCACATTCGAAATTTTGTCTAGGGTTCCACTACAAAATTTCCAGGAACTACCATTTTGATTGACCATGTCAGTCTTCCATTCTCATTCATGTGGTGCCACTGTTATGGAAGTAGAGCACACTCCACGGCACTGCTCGGCCGTCGCGCTCTGCAAAAGATGCTCTTGTTCATCTGTCTTTGTGGTTGTCATCATTTCAAATTCTCTTTCAAGCAGCTTAGAGAGCCTCTTATGAATCCATTCAGCTTCGTTATTACTCAAGAGCGGATTGTTGTCGCTAAGCCAGCTCCATCCCTGCAGAGTCTCGTGTCCAAATGCGCCGACCAGAGTCTTTTTAGTTTTTCTAGCCTTGATATTCAACGCGCCAATGTCAGCCGGATATTTCTGCGCTCCCGATTTGAATTCGTCCAGGCCAAGCAATTTCAAATAATGCAGCCATTCACGGTAAGAGTACCGCTTTCGCGGTGATGCTTGGGCATCTTTGGCAAGATCATGGAGCTCCTTGAAAAGGACGTCGTGGTGGAGATGCACACCACGCCCAAATAATTTTCCTCTTTTACCCTCATCTTTTCCTGCTGCCTCTTCTTCCATTTCGAACTCGGTTTTTGTAATGTTATGCTCCCTCTCCTTCTCTTTTTGGGATCTATGTGGAATGTCGATTCGTTGAACATCTCCGTTCAGCAATGCCCCATCTTCCGGCTTGTCGGGTTGGATGATTTTCTGGCAGTTCTTCCATCCGGCTGCTGCCGTGAAGGACCATAGAAAGCTGAATAATTTGCGCACGCCTTTAACGACTGTATCACCCATATTGCTGAAGAGGATTGTAAGCGTCGGAACCGCTAACAAGGTCCAAAAGACGAAGAATGGCTTGCCAGAATTACTTGTTGGTTGATAATCTCCATAACCGATCGTCATCAGAGATGTGTACGCAAAATAAAGCGACGTGAAATAACTCCAATTTTGGTTCCTCTCCGCAACCTCAAATACGGCTGAACCAACAAACCATAAGACGAGAGTTGCCAATACCGATACTGCTAGCACTATCCATCGACACTTTGTCTTAGAGCTGGCCTGGATCCGTCGCATAGAGTTGAACTCTTGTTCACTCTTCTGCTCTTGCGAAGGGCGTGTTCCTGAGAGTTGGTCACCTTTGGACAATGCGCTTCTGGCAAGGCGATTTTCGAGAATTTTCCGGTTCTTCTCGACCAAATGTTCTTCTATCTTCTGTTTGCCCCTCTTTAGTATTGTTCGCAACGAGTTGACCATCAAAACGACCATCACAACGCCTCCTGCACCATACGGAAATAGCAACGACCTTCCAAGATGTGTTTTAGGCGTGAAATCGCCTCCAATCCCGATGGTGAGGAGTGTAAAATCGGCCCAATAGATGGCGTCAAGGAATGGCCAGCTCTCAATTTTCGAAAAGATCAAGGCCCCAACCAGAAGATAGACCATAAAAGTAGCGGCCTGGAAGATGAGGGCTCGTTCAAGCATTCCCAGTCTGAGTTTCTTTTTGTAATATTTCCTCGTTGCGCCTACAACAGTGAGGATCATTGCTAGCGATAAGATGGAATACAGTCCTGAGGCTATGATAGCGTAGTAGAAAGCTTGAGTCAATGCACGACCCTGCACTGGAGGTGCCCAAAGACTTGAGGAAGACACAACCACCAATAAAGCAACTAGGAGGAGTGACGAGACTAGCCATCCGATAATAGTAGCCGACTGGGAAACGGCAAAAGAGAGTCGGCCACCCATGTTCAAGATGATGGCCAGGTTCGATATCACACCGCACCCGAGGCATATTGAGTTGATCACGATGAGCCTGTGTGTAAGGAGGATCCATTAGTAAAAATTATCGAGTCGCATAAATAAAATCTGCTTTGCCTACCAGGTGGGATTTTTCGTGGCTATTCTGTCCTCCTCAGTCGTAGCAGAAGGAATGGATGCTCTCCAATCACCAGAGAGTGCACATATGCTGAAGGCATTCGCTATTGGACCGAAAGTACCAGCGATAAGAGGGCAGGTTGTGGATGCGAACCACCATCGACTACAGGAACAGCAAAAGTTAGTTATTTCCAGGGAACCTCTAGCTTACGAGTTTAAATCTTGCCTACCTCAGGCCTAGTTGTTCTGTTTCCCCTCCCTGCTCCAGCTCATCTCGATTTGTGGAAGGGCCACCTTCGCGCTGCGGATGGGCATTTCCAAGTTCCTCTACTGCTGGATATTTCATAGCTATAGTTTGGAGTTGCTTGAACTGATGCTCTAGCCTTTTGCTGTACCAGGAGGAACAAGAATGCTCGAGATTAAGGTAGTAAAGGTCAGTTCAATTATGCAATGTTTGCTATCAAGTTTGCCAGCAGCCAAGCCCAAACTCAATCTAGGATCTCAAATAATTGTCATGTGAAAGCCACTGGTCTCCCTTGGCATCGGCCCTCCATAACACAGCCCAGGCGTCTTCGGACGGGTTTAGTCACGACTTTATCCATGTTACCACCCGTCAGGGCTCGCCACACTTAGCTCCATCTCATGGTACATGGCAGAAGGGTGTCCTTGTGACTCATTATTGAGCAGTATATTGAATGATCGATGGGGTGACTTCTCATGCCTTCGCAGGGGAACGGTTGAGGGAAGCATCTGGACGGGTGAGTATGATACAAAATACATGGCGGCAGGTTTAATCTCTTTAACATGCTCAAGGCGTATCAGGGTGCATCTGAGCGAATAGTTTACAACAGAGGTGCCTACTCAAAGAAAGCTCTTGACCCTATGAACTCTGCGCTAATTTAAAATTGAAACCTGTCTACGAAGTCAACATCAGGCCTTTGGCAAAGCAAACAAGCCGCCGGCGTTATTACGCTGAATACAGCACAAAAATGGCTTACACTTGACTAATAATTTTGTATCCAGCTTGTTGTGCAACAGAAGGCCAAATAACTTGAAGGAGTTTAAGAAAATACAGCAATTTGCTTTGTGTTCCAGGAAATCATAATTTTTTTTTTTTTTTTTTAAGGAAAATGTGCTGGTTAATTAAATAAGTTTGCGTTCTGTACATTTTCATTTCCGAACTCTTAAGAGGTTTCTATTGGGTTGTATACACCTGATGCTGACTTTCAGCGTCAGACCAATTTTTGTACAACAACGAGACTTACTGAAAATAAATGCTGCAGTAGCATGAGTCCCCTCACCCCCGAAAGTCTTGGTTGTAAACCCGCTAGGTGGACCAGTACACTTGTAAATGTTGTGCCCAACATAGGGATTGTCCCAATAAAAGGTAATTTTGTCCTCAGGAGATCCTCCTGCAATGAAGTAGCGGACGGAGCCCTTGGTGCCGGCGGCGAACATATTGGATTCTGATGCCCATATTCCGTGTCCACCTGCGAGGATGGAGGGTGGTGGCATCATGCCAGCAGTCCATACACCATGGACAAGATGCTGAGATTGTACGTCGAGACAGAGTTCCTCGTTGGTTTGGTTTAATACAATGACAGTGATGCTCCTAGCGTTAACGGCGGTGGGTCTGTTTGCAGATATTAGTTACGACAATAAAGAAAATGCTTGAATACAAAGTTGCCATGCTGGCCTGGAGTAGGCAGTTCGATAGGATCGCGAATATGGAAAATAATCTAGAGTAGTCGCCTTACAAAGATTGAGGTGCATTGGTCATTTCTGAATCATATGTGAGAGTGAAAAGTACCTCGGGGGAGAATCAGAAAAGAATGAAAAATTCGTCTTCTTGCGCTTATAGCTTGGTTCCATCCGACCATGCTCATCTTGATTCGGCCTGTGACGACAAATCACGTTGAATCCGAAGTGGCGTCCTCATGTTGTCGGCCCGCTCGATTCAAGGCGTCAATATCGGATTCGAGCGACATTTGGCGGCAATCGCTGAAAGTCAAAGTAAAACTATGTATTTATCATGGCATGATCGAATGATGCTCAAAGCAGAACCAAGGTTCCTGCCCGAAGACCATGAATCCTGGAGGCTCGAGACTGTCAAGGTTCATGTGCTGTCTCTTCCCCGGACATTGTTTTCGGAAGACCGTTTTAGTACACAGTTTCAACCACCCGACCCCTCCTTTCTTTCTTCAGAGGCGGGGGTGGGGTGAAAGTCGTGGACGCGCTAAAATGTTGGCTAAACCTCACCACCGCACCGTTTCTTTTACAGTACACTAAAACAGCCTCGAAAAGCTATGGAAACTTGAAAAAATCCAAAAAATTGTTAGCACGCGCACCAAATCACTCGACCAAATCACTCGACCCTAAAGAGGTATAGCATCGAGCTACTCGATCCGTAAGTTTAGTATTAAGTATAGAATTATTAAGCCTAATATTTTATTATAGTTTTATTTTAGTTGTATTATTTTAAGTACTTAAATTAGTTCTTTTTATTTTTATTTTTTTAATATTAATATTATTTAAAAATTATATATACTACTAAATATAATTATATATATATATATATATATATATATAAATCTTTACTAAAACCTTAATCTTATAAATAAAAAAGTAAGTAACGTATTTTACAAGCGAACCGCCTACCTAAGCGAGTCGCCCATCAAATCGCGAAAACCTAACTATTATCTTAATTACCAGCTCTAACACTTTAAAGAATTATAATTTCTAGCTTATAATCGACTCTTTGTGTTTTGCGTATATACGAGTATTATGTCTAATATTATTATATAAACGATAGCGCTGTCACTTGCCCTTAAAGCCTTGTTGTATAATCTCCCACCTAAGCTAGGTATTAATTATAGTATTTTAAATAATATCCTCGCCTTCTTATACGGTAAGACTTTTGCCTTGTATAATACGCCTCTTTCTCTTCCTTTCCCTTTACTTTTTAACCTAGTTTACCTTCTATAAGGCCTTTACTTCTACCTTTAAAAGTATAGCCGAATATATTATTATTTGGGCCCCTTTAGCAAGTTGGCTAAGTGGCTTATTAATCGAGCTTAGAGAGCTATTTTAATATTATACAACTCGATTTTTAATATATACCGTTTGGCTTTTAAGCTTCTTTAGATTCTGTGGTGTTTTTAAGGTTAAGTTGTATATATCCTCTTTAGTAATACCGTATTTTGCAACCACGTTTTGTACAAGCCTAAACTACTATCTAATAATAACTAGATCTTTGTATTATACCCTTTTATAGTTGTACTTACGACTAAATTTTATCTTAATCTCTATACAACGCTTAATAAAGTTTAAGGTCTAGTTTCTTATTAATAGGAGGTACGTCGCGTTTAGTAAGAAAAAGATCTACTATTTTTTATACGGCTTATAGTTAGGGAGAATATCCTTACAAATTTAGGTTAAGGATATTATTATAGGTGGATAGAAGTGTAGGGTAGGTATTAATTCAAGAATAATATTATAAACGTAAGGGATTCCTATATAACCTATAGTTTATTAGCTTAAGGGCTAACCTTAAAACGGATTTGTACAAGCCTATATTAAAACTAAAGGAAGACGTTCTCTAGAATAGGTATAAGGCGTTTAGGTTAATTTGGGGTAGGTTAGTTATAAGGTCACAAGATTGGTTTAACTTATTGCTAAGTATAATCTATATTATAAAGCTAGGCCGTACTATCTAAGTATCTACTTAATAGTGGAATAGGTTAAACTAAGTTTAACTAAAGATAAATAGAAGAAGCGCTGTTTAATCTAAAAATAATAAAATAGTATAAAACTAAAAAATAAGAGTACTTTACTTAACCTTAGGGTTAAGAAAGTAAGAACAAGTTAAGTATAAAGAACTAGGAAATAATAAGAGACCTATTCTCTTTAAGTATTCTAAGCCCTTTATTCTTTAATT
>KV744889.1:0-94699 GCA_001692735.1 Lepidopterella palustris CBS 459.81
GATGATGTAGAGTAGAGAGAATAGCGTGTGGTGGTTGGTACTACTAGATGGCATTAGAGAGCTGATAAGCATCTTCGCAAGTTTATAGATATCCAGAGCTTCTGTTTGTGATGACGGTGAGAGAGCATCGAACCGGAGCTGTTTACAAACGCATAAGACTTCCACAAAGACGCCTCCGCAGCCGTCAGCACTACCTCCGTCTCGCCCAGAGCCACCATTCGTGTTCATTGATTCTTCCCCAAATCCCCAAAAATACGGGCCATGCATGCGGATACCGCTTCGTCGATTGTCACTCCAGGTTTTCTCATTCGCAGCAAGCGCTGTCCGGTTTTCCAGCATTACGCTGGCGGGCTGGATTTCGATGGAGAAAAGTCCCAGACATGGAAAATATTGGAAGATGCTTGGAAGATGCTAATGATGTCTGGCAGGATTAGTGGAGAGAATTGTTTCTTTGTTCACAACACAGGCTGAGTTTAAATACTACCTCCTGGCCGCTCCTTTCCAGAGGTTGAGGCTAGCTAATTGAAAGCATGTGCGCAATTGTCACGTATTCGAGTGAGCGGTGGGCCTGGTACTGAAGACTGGCAGTCCGGAGAGTGCGGGAAAAGGTATCCTAATTACGAATTACTATTGCTTTTATTGGCTGGAGTTCTAGGCAGGGAGAAATTGAAAGGTAAAGATACAATCACTTAGGACGAGAGTAACGCGGTGCCGAGGGTTCTTGAGGCGAAGTTCTCGTTGCATAGTCTAAATTTTTGTTTGTTACAAAAGCTGCCTATGTAAAGGCCAGCATGTGACCTGTTCAAGCTCAAAAGCCTCACAAGTCGTTCCACTAACAAAGCATGTCGCCGGTGATAGTTATGGGAAGAGCACTGAGTAAGGATCAGACCTACCAGTTGCGATTGTGAGGAACCATGAATCAGCCTACATGTCGAGGCTGCACAACCTATGTGGCAGTGACAGCAAGTGAGGCTGATCAAATCGCCGCCTCCGCCGCATTCTTCTTTGTTGCTGCAAGTTCGAATGATGAATGAACTCTTCAGGAGTTATCCCAATCCCCATCCTCATCCTCATCATCCGCCGAACTCCCCCAATCTAATTTCATAAGGAGCCGATCGATACCACCGACTCTCAAACTCTCAAACTCTTCAGCCTTCAACGAACTCCGAACAGGAAGCGACCCAGAACCCACTCGTTCAGCATCAATCTCTCTGAGCCGAGCCACCAACGACTTCAAATCGCTATCCACACGCTTCCGAGCACGATCAAGCTCTCGTGAGACGTCTTTCTCTTCCTGAGCATTATTCGCCATAGCATCGACAACGCCATCCTCTTCTAGGTCAAGATTTTGCTGAATAGTCTGAAGACGAGTTATAAAAGCCACCAGCTCGTCGACGTGGGTCACGAACTCGCGGAGACATCGAGTGAATGCGAAATCAGTCAGGAGAAGTGAGTAAGTGAGTGAAGCCAGAAATCGGCAATGGGCAGATGCGAGGGTTTCAGGATCATGAGGCGCCCGTTCCGACTCAGCAACGCTTCTCCGAAAATTTACAGCTGGCGAATCTGAATGAAAGCCTCGGGAGGCAGCGCTGCTGGGACGGTCTCCAACGGAGGCAGATGATTGAGCTTGTCCCGCCGAGTTTGGTTTCTGTTCTGGGCGAATGATCCACTCACGAAAATGTTTCCATGACTCTTGAACCACCTCGCCCTCAAAGTATGCGCCGCTTTCTGAGAGAAAAAATATTGCGGCGCCACAGGTCGCCCAGACCTTCCGCATGTCCCTGCCGCGAGTATCGGCGCGCTGGCGTCTAGCGCGTAGAATAGCCTTGCCACTCGGGGTGGAACTGAATTGTGGTCCTGGCGGTGCTGGATGCTCTCTTCGAATAGAGCTCTGCCTCCACAGATCTGCGAGTTTCAAGTGAGCACGGCGGACAGCCAGAAGATAAGAATTGATTGAGGAATAAATATCCAACTCGGAGCTCGTAATGAAGAGATCGAGTGGAGGTCGTATATCCATCGTTAGTGACGTTGGTATCGAGAGTAAAACGTCATTGAATACTACGTTTGAGATTTTTGGAAGGGAATCGAACGACTCCTTTGCCCGCCCAGGAGTTGCTGGCCGATTCGATGAAGACTTGTGTATTACAAGATGTACCAAGTCCATTGCAAGGTCTAGAGCGTCATCCGTCTGATCCTCCTCTCCGCTCACCGTAGATAATATGGACCAGGCACGCGCCAAGACAGCAGTAATTTCGCTTTCTTTCAAGAGAACACTTTGAAGACTCTGTCCCGACGCCTTACTCTGTGAAGCTTTCCCAGGCATTCGATGACGAGAGCGTACCCGTTCGTCAGCTTCAGTGATCAAAGCTACAGCGAATTCGCCTCGACCAAGCAAAAAGAACTCTTGAAGCAAAGACAGAACCTCTATGATTTTCGGCAATGGAAGTAGATGTTGAAGCATGTTACGGGAAAGCGAAAGCCGGATAGAGGCCACAGACTCGGATAGTCTTGCAGACGATATGGGAGCTGTCACCTCTGACAGATACTTCAGATGCACCGGTAGCAGTTCCAGCTCTGATGCCCGGGAGGAACGAGTAGATGGAGCATTTGAGGTGTTTTCAAGAATCCGCGTCTGATTGAGTGATTTTCCAATAAACAGAATGGACGATGCTGTCTGCTGGGACACAAACTTCGGTACAAGAGAATTATTCACACCGAACCGAGCCTCGTCGACCGTTACTTGAATGCAAAAATCGGTAGCCCCGAAAGTAGGCAGTCGACCATACAAGATCCAGGTTGAAATTTGCCTTAACCATGCCATCTCTGCAACGTATCCGAGCGCGATGGCGGCCTCTTCGATGTCTGGATAGCCTGTCTGAGCTTCTTGACGCAACTTGTCAATGATTGCAGCGCCTGAGGACAAGCCACTGCTCTCCATTCCTCTTTGTAGGTTATCACTTTTCACGTCTGGTGGCATCATGAAATTTGTAATGCCCCAAAGCCACTCCATAAGCCTTGTCCATTCGTCGAATTCTCCCACCACACCAGCCAGTGGAACGATATTGTAGGCTCCAACGGTGCTCGAATCCCTTTTGAGAATCTGACTCTCCACATCGAGAACCTTCTGTTGAAATCTAGCGAGATGTGAGGAAGTTATGGCGGTGGCCACGGCGCGGCAAATGGTGGACGCGTGCGAGGATGATATTCGGGATGCATGGTCTCGTGTTAATTGGTGAAGCTGAGACAGCCGCCCAATTGAAGACAATAGTTTGGCTTCTGGAGGAGATAGCAGAGGGAAGGAGTCAGGCTTTATGTCCTGGGAAGTTCTGGGGCTACCAAAGAGCGCCGAAGGGTGACCCGAGAGAGAAAGGAGAATCTCGTGGAGCATCGTTGCAAATCGGGTGGGGCAGGAACAGCTTGTTCTCTGTTAAGGATTGTCAGGCAGAAGTCAAATGTGCGGCGACTGAGGGTTATAGAGCAACAAGCTCCAGTACAGCCTCACTCACTCGTCATGTGCTGGTGTTTTGGGGGGTCGGAATCGCTCTTGAAAGAATGCTATCAGAAGACTTAAGAGCTCAAACCGACACATTAGAAGAGACTGACGCCCATCTTGGAAAGCTTCTCTAGTGTAGGACTAAAGGTGTTGTGGACATGGAGCAGCTTGGGAATGTTGTTTGGCGGTATCGCGCTGACAGCTTGTGAAAGACGCGTTCTACAGCCACTCAAGCCTTCCCCACAGTCCACCGCCCTTGTCAACGCACACCTTCCCACCATACTCACACGCTCTCTGTTTCTCTCCTTAAAATTCAATACCTCGCTCAATATAAAGTCAATTAACCCAGATCTTCTTAAATAAACATTAAGGAACGCCCTAATTACACTGAGACTATAGATAAATATAACGTAGACTATTATATGCTGTTACGACGCCATAGAGAGCTAAGAGTCTCAAGAAAGAATATAGTCAAAAAGTGTAAAGCTTTACTCTTGCGGCCACAAAAGTAGAAACTCATTAGTTATATAAATAAACCAACTTTTCGTAGTACTTTTCTTACGTCCATAATAGTTAGAAAATTTTGCCTTCAATGGAGATAAAATTGTCCGGTGCGACAATCTTATGTATTGACATCAAACTTGCAGTTAGCTCGGTACTGTACCTTTTTCGCCGTGTGTTTGCTCGAGTGGTTTGGTGCGCGCCCCAACTAAAATATAGTTTAACAAGAACTAGGTACATATAGTTTATTGATATTACGTATGGTATTCTTTAAAAAACCTCGAGTTAGAGTTGCTTAAATAGCGTTGCCTAAATTTATTATATGTTAAAGAAAGTATATAAAATGTATTTTAAAAATATTAATAGTAGAAATGAAAATTCTAATTTACAAAGTGCGAGGCTCGTATTATAATCAGGTTCCGCTCTATCAAACTTTCGAGTGAAGCGTCGCAACTCCAACTTAACACAATAATTTCTAGAAAATCGGCAATGCGTCAAGATAGTTATGCCTCTTAGACCTACCTGAAATGAAGCAAGAAAATTGAGTTATATGCGCACCGTTTGGAGCTGACAGCATGTCCCCCAGAAATGGGGCGCGCTCGCTTCTCAAGATCGTGAGGTTTTGATTGGCTAACGGGAATTCGAATTTTACTTGTCAAAGTGAGCCTCGGCCTTTGAAAGTTTTCTAAAATATTAGAAATTGAATTTAGTTAATATAAATAGTAAACATTTAATTTATTTACTTGCATTACGTAAGTAACGATTAAACTTCATGGTCTGGGCTAGCTGTAGCCTAAGGAATTAACTTGACTAAAAACAGTTAGCGGATATTCGCTTGCCGGTATACAATTATCCGCTAAACAACAAGGGTTAAATTTCTTTGTCTGAGCTTGCTGAGGTAAAGCCTCACAACTTCATAGCGTTTTGTCAGATTTTTCTACGTAGGAATCAGGCCAACCCATCATGAGTGCGATGGGAAGTCCATTATGACCTCATCATATGCGACATGGTGTACTTCCTTCCGACAGCCTGCAGTGCAGGCACGATTAACCCAAGCAGCGACGAGTCTCGGTGTTGGTCTCTAACCTTGTCCATCATCTCGATCATGTGGACCACCTCCTTCAAGCTCTCCCGTCTTCCCTCTTTTCTTCCTTCTATCAATGCCATTGCGGCCTCATCTGCCTCCCAGAACATTCCATGTCCTTCCCCTTCAGCGTTCAACTCCCCAAATCCGTTGTACCACCCACTACCTTTCCCAGGCCCCGGGTATTCCCATGCCCTGTCTTCAATCGATCCATCTGAGAGGACCACACGAGTCTTGGTCGGCCGATACGATGGGGGAAAGACTTGAATCTCGCCCTTGTCGCCTTGAACGCGCACACAAGGCCCAACAGAACCCCTGCCATCCGCGTCCATGGAAACACGCATCGATGCTGTTGCAATGCCATGAATGTCTCCTCCATTTTCTTCTGCACGCGGAAATGTGAGGATCATGGTGGTGGTCTCGTCAACCCTCGTCTTATACCGTTTGACAGCTGAAACAACCGATGGCGGATCTACCTCCGGCTGGGATGCAAGCACAGCTTGAAAGCACCATGACAAGCTGTATGGTCCGAGATCTAGAAGGGCCCCTCCAGCCAAATCCGGATTCACCATTCGATGATTGCCATCTGCGAAGTTTCTTTCCGGGTCCATGGCAATACTGGTGTCGGCCGTAATACGATGCACATTACCGATACGGCCGGATTGAATGACGTCCGAGACATAGATCGAAGGGGGCAGATATCTGGTCCAAAGGGCCTGCATCAGGAAGAGACCCTTCTCCTGTGCCTTCTTTATCAATCTCTTGACTTGGTCGGCGTTAACCGTAATCGGCTTTTCGCAGAGAACGTTTTTCCCTGCCTCGAGGCAGAGCATGGCATGTTGATAATGGTGCGAGTGAGGAGATGCGACATAGACAATGTCGATATCTTCGTCGCGGGCGAGCCCGGAGTAGCTTCCATACGCTCTCGTGGCATCTGGACATCCGCATTCAATTATGAACTCGCGGGCACGCTCGATCGAATGAGAGGATGCCACCGCAGAAACGACATGCTTAACGGAATCGACTCCTCGAGTGGAAGGATCCAAAAGAAGGTCTTTTGTGAAGGTTCTGGCAATACCGCCGGTTGCAAGAATGCCCCAACGAACGACTTTTACTGAAGGCATGTTGGCAAGTGTAGTTAGAGGTGTTTCCGACAAAGCTGGACTGCGGCAATGCTTTCGCCGTACAGCGTGACCAGTCCTCTTGCTTCTCGAAAGGAAACTGACAAAACAATAACTCTGAGACAAATTGCCGTCAGCTGATGGCAATCCCAATAGCGGGAAAAACTCGATTAAGAGTTGCTTTGGTCGGATCTCTCCTACGTTGCCACGATAGCATTGCACTACAGGTAATATGGAGTCTCGAGCAACCATTCGGGTGGTCTGGTCTGTGAGTTCTGTGTACATCGGGACGTTCATGTACAAGCGGAGAGCTTCACCCGAGAAAAACCAATTCCTGTTGAACCTCACGCCATTCTCCCCACACTGAGACTACGTTCGCTGCAACGTGATCAGTGCGTGTTTGTTCAACCAAGCAAGTTACTCATGTGTCTCTAAGGCGCGCATAGCCACGACGCAGATCCGAACTTGCATCACATCGACACTTGCTTCATTTTTCGGCAATGCGGACACGGTAGCTTCTGGTCAATTGCGGCATGGGCAGTGCACTATTGCTCTAGACCATGGCTAGCTTCCTGGTCATCAAGCCGACTTCGAAGCAGCACTAAGATGGCTTCTGTTCTACGACGAGTATTCATTGCGTCTTCATCAAGTCACTCGAACGGCCAACAATTTACGCTTGAAAATTCTCAATCATGTCAGTCATGGGCATTCCTGATCCGCTTACTCAGCGCATGAAGTTATCCAATGGAGAAACGATACCTTCAATCCATCTGGGTACATACTTGACCCGCGACCGTGAGACCTACCAGGCCGTTCTTGATGCTTTGGAAGTTGGGTATCGTGCTTTCGATTCTGCGCAACTATACGAAAACGAGCGCGAGGTCGGGGCCGCAATAAACAGTTGGCTTCGTCGGGAATCATTCACAGACGATTCTTTGAGAAATGGCTGTTCGGAACGTAAACGAAGCGACATTCACTACACTACGAAGTTAGCTGAAAATTCGGATTACGACAAAACGATGCAGTCCATCCGCGATTCAGTACAAGCTTGTGGTCTTGGCTATATCGATCTGTTCCTCTTGCATAGCCCTTATGGTGGACCATCTGCTCGGGGGGAAAGCTGGAGAGCCGTGGAGGATGCCATGCTAGAAGGGTTGGTCAAATCAGGAGGCGTGAGCAATTTTGGTGTGAGACATGTAGGTCTATTTTCTGGATTCCTGACGATTCCACTAACCAAGACAGCTCAAAGAGTTGCTCCAATCAAAGATCCGCTTCAAGCCATCGGTCAACCAGATTGAGATCCACCCATTCAACACCAGGAGTGAAATAGTAAACTTCTGTAGAGACCAGGGGATTCAGATCCAAGCTTACAGTCCACTTGTTCACGGCCTCCGCATGAATCACAGTACCATTATTTCTCTATCAAATACGTACTCATGCACACCAAGCCAGTTACTCATACGCTGGAGTGTCCAGCATGGATACATTGCGCTCCCAAAAACGACGAAGAAGAATCGAATGATTGAGAACGTGGACATTTCCGGGTTCAAGATTTCTGATGAGGATATGGCTGTTCTGGACGCTTTGGACGAGGGCCTGGCAACTGGTGAGTGGGCATCACGTCCTTTTTGCTACCACTGTAGGCTTACTGATCATTTTTCTCGCACTAGATTGGGATCCTACCGATGCTCCCTGAGTTTCTTCTTCATCATGAATCATAACTGTCTAAATAAAAACTGCACATCACAATTCACTCTTTTCAAACACCTCAGTCTCTTTTTTCAGATGCTTCTTCCCGAGCACCACCCAACTTGTCAAGATCTCGTACGCGATTTGCGCAGCGGCGTAGCCTGTGGTCTCACCCCTATCGTCATACGCTGGGGCGACCTCTACGATATCTGCGCCAACTACATTAACATGCCTGAGTCCCCGCAAAATCCTGTTCATCTCCCTCATCGTCCATCCGCCTGCCTCCGGTGCCCCTGTGCCAGGGGCCATGGCGGGGTCCAACACGTCGATATCGATTGAAAGGTACACGGGTATTTCAAATCCAACGCGCTCTGTGATAGCGTTGATGATTCCCTGTGTTCCAATATCATCAATATCGTCGGTTGTGAGTCGGAGGTATCCTTGTCGTTCGTCGTTCTTGTAATCGCTGAAGTCCGTACCGGTTAGACGAGTGCGCAAACCAACGTGAATCGAGGAATCATTTTTGACTAGACCAGCTGCATATGCTTGCCAGAACATGGAGCCATGAGTAAATTTGGTCTGGTCGGAACTCCACTGACTAGGATAAGAATGAGGATGAAGTGTGTCTAGGTGGGCATCAAAATGTACTATCGCCATTGGCTGCTCGTGGACTTTGTTCAGAGCTCGTAACGCTGGAAGGGCGATGGAGTGATCTCCTCCAATGATCAGGAGCTTCGGCGGCTCTGTGTTTCCTGCAGAAGAAGGATGGAAACCCAGCTCTTCAAGGCCTTCCGTCATTTGCCGGAGTGCGAGATTGTTGTCAAACGGCGAGACAGGAATATCGCCGCAGTCGATGATCCGCGCCCAGTCCATGTAAGGATTGAGCCCCGCGTGCGTGTTAAAGCCTCGGCTGGGCAAATGTCGAGCCGATGCAGCTCGAACAGCTCGAGGTCCGAAGCGTGCACCGGGTTTGTAGCTCACGGCGGTATCGAACGGAATGCCAACGATGGCAAAATCGAAGGGTTCATTGGTCTGGGTCAGGCACTTTACATGTGGGAGGTGCCCGAACGTATTGATCCCCGAATATCCCCACTGAGAATCTTGCTTCAGTATGAACGCGATGATAGACCAACCTCGGACACACTTACGTCAAATCCCCATTTCCTTTCGGCCAAAAGAGTCTTCTCATATGGGCTACTATGGAGTGCCCAGCAGTACGGGACGATACTCATCCAAAGCAGCACAACGGTTTTCATCATTGCAAAGGTGTCGGAGTGGTTTTGTGACGGTGAAGTTCTCTGCTCTCGAGACCGCTTTGACGTCCTGGCTTATACTCAATAAAGAACAAGTCAAGGGCCTGGAACCAATGCTAGCGTATCAGTCCTACCTTCCGAGGCCAACTCATCTTCTCTACTCGTGAAGATAGGCAAGTTCCATTGAGATGAGGCTGGTTTTCGTGGATACTGCACGATCGAACTCCGGGTATCAAACGAGAATCACACAGCATCCAGGCGCTTCTAGTAGCCTGCTTGACGTACAAGATCCTACAGGGCAGAGTACAGGGCAGAATACAGGGCAGAATACAGGGAAGAGCAATTTCAGCGGCTTTGTGGCTTCCTTCCGCATAGCGATCAACACAATGTCAACTAAAAACAAACGAGACATAGATTCCGACACCGCTAGTTACCTCACCAGATCGAGCTAGCATTCTATTCATTTTCGGAACAGGTTAACGAGCGGAGCACATTGGATAGTTACGTCTGTGGAGACGCAAGCCCCTCACGAGCAAGAATATTGAAGCTATGCTTGATGCGCCAAGATCTTTTGACGAACTCGGATGGCGCCGATTCAGAATGGGTCCCCGACCTGCACAATGTAGTGCTGACGCCGGATCTGCGAGTGCTAAATCTGTATCGGAAGCGTTGCAGCTTCTCACCACTCATACGTCTCGGTCCAATGTCTAGCTAACCTGATAGTGGCTTATTTTCGATACCTCGCTTTTTTTTTTTTAATTTGCTCCTACACGCCCCAACAAGGGGCCTATGAATAGGCAAAAAAGAGCTATTCTACTCTCTTAGACACCAAAAATTCTCTCATTATGTCGTTATCATTGATTAAGTCGATATCGCTGGATCACGTGACAACAGACACCTGCCCTAGTCTGCTTCTGCCTGTTGGACGTCATTCATCAAGTCCCTACGCTGAATGCACCGACAATCCCCTCAAGAATGGTTTGGATTTTCTAAGCCCAATCGACATTCAATCATTACCCCCAGTCGTGGAAGACTGTGTCCACGAGCAAATATCCACCCAATGCCGAAGCCGCCCAACCACAGAAGGTCTTGTGTCCGAGTCCGAATGCATGACCTACCACGAAATTGACAAGTACTCGACGACACTAGCTCAGAACCTGCGACAGATTGGCATCAAGAGGAGAGAGAATATTGGATTCTGCTTCGAAAAGTCTGCCTGGGCTATCATCTCGATGCTGGGTATCTTGAAAGCCGGAGGTAGCTGTGTGCCATTGGACCCCAGTCACCCGCCCTCGCGAATCAGGACAATTTTGGAAGCGGCTTCCCTGTCAACAGTTCTTGTCGAAGCCCGCAACGACCTGCTTGCGCAAATTCAGGACCTCACTCTCGTCTTCGTCAATCGATCGTTCTTTTCTACGACATCAAATCAGCAATCGCCATCGCAGACGTTGCCTTTTCAACAGGGAAGCCGCCCGACCGATCCGGCCTTTATTCTATTCACTTCGGGGAGCACTGGATCCCCCAAAGCGGTTGTGTTGACGCATTCGGCCATCTGTTCAAGTGCCAAATATCATGGCAAGGCAATGTTCGTCGGAGTAGAAAGTCGAGTCTATCAGCATGCGGCATATACATTCGATATGAGCATCTATGACATCTTTACCACGCTTATCCTGGGAGGCACTGTTTGCATACCGTCAAGCTACTCTCGAATCCATCGCATTGCAGAGTCTATACAACATCTTCGCGCTAACTGGGCCTTCTTCACACCAACTCTCCTCAGTACTCTCCATCCGAATGAGGTTTCAGGCCTTCGGACGGTCCTGCTAGCCGGCGAGCCAGTCACACAAGAAATTATTGACAGCTGGGCAGCCAAGGTCCGACTGTTGAATGGCTATGGCTCTACGGAAATGTCTACTTGTTTCCTTGCGCATTTGACACCTTCGAGTGACCCGAGAAATATCGGAACACCGAAAGGCGTCATAACTCGAATTGTTGATCCAGAAACCCTATGCCAAATCATGGACACAGGCGCTGGAGAGCTCGTGGTCATAGGCCCCGTCTTGGCGAGCGGGTATCTAAATGACTGCAACCGGACAAACACATCGTTTCTGAACTTTTCTTCCAAAAGCTCAGAATACCGGATTTACAGAACCGGCGATATTGTCGAGCGCAATGCTGATGGCTCCTACCACTTTCTCGGCAGAAGGGACACCATGGTCAAGATTCGTGGTCTCCGTGTCGAACTTGGGGAGATTGAGCACCATCTTGCGAATCATTCTTCGGTCTTCCACTCTGTTGTTTTGTATCCAAGACATGGCACGTATAATGAAAAGCTCACCGCCGTCATTCAACCCAAAACGAGCCAGCCAGGAGACACATCTTCGAGCACCGAAGAAATGGATTTGTCCTTTCTGGAACGGAGTCTCAGCAGGCATTTAGAGCAATTCTTGGCGTCATACATGATCCCGCGCTCCTGGATATTCATACAGAACATGAAAATGACTTCATCCGGTAAAATCGATCGAAAGGCCATCGCAGCGTTTGTGGCGGGTGGAAAAGACGGAGATATTTCACTGATACAGCGACAGCCGCTCTCATCAAGCGCCATTAACGAGAAGAGCTCAGCACTCCTGTTATCGGAGCCCGAACTATGCCTACCGTATCGCCCCAATGCAGATGCGGCCTCTGACATTTCATTCTTGGATCTCGGCCTTGATTCAATCAGTCTCATTGGGCTTTCCAAAATCCTCAAAAAGGCGTACAACGTCGATATTCACGTCGCAGCACTAGGCATGCTTTCCCTGCAGAGTCTTGTTTCCTGGGTTCGTTCTCGGATAGATGACAATTTGTCTTCAGAACGAACGATCGGTACAAAAGGACCAGGGTTAGCGGAGAGATTCACCCAATTGTTGAATAAGATCGCCGCTCCTTCTCAGATTTCGATCTCAGCCACAGCTGCCGCACGGCCTCCCAACATTTTTCTCACGGGCGCAACTGGCTACCTTGGCACGCGAATTCTCGAATCTCTTTTCAAATCACTTCCTTCACAGAGCAAAATTATTGCATTAGTCCGTGCTTCTGATGCGTCCGATGGCCTTCAACGCCTTTTTTTTTCTCTTGCACGAGCAGGAGTGTCCTTGACTGCTGAGCAACTTGAGGGTCTCGAAATCTGGCCAGGGGACCTCAGTCACCCAGACTTCTCCCTCACACAGGAACAGTGGACTCGCCTTACAGGTAGTATTTCAGATGCGGAAGATCAGATTGACGTCGTGATTCATAACGGTGCAGTCGTAAATTGGACTATGGCGTACGAGACGCTCGAACCGGCTAACGTCACGTCCACAATAACTCTTCTTAACTGTCTCAGAAAGATGAATCATCCCGCAATGATGCTGTATGTCTCCGGAGGACGCAATCTGGAGATCGCGACGGCCAAGAGGTTGCACCCAAGCGGTCTTGACCTCAACCCGGCCAGTTCCTTGATGGATATTTTGAGCGCTGTTGAAGATTCTGGCCTTCCTCTTTGTGGTTATGACGTCTCCAAGCTTCTTTCTGAGTCGCTCTTTAGATCCGTCTTTCTGTCTCAACATGATAGGACGAGGGAGGGTCAGATTCAATGCCACTTCAGAACGCATGTGATCCGTCCTGGATACATTATCGGAGCCTCTAATGGAGGACACGTCAACGCCGAAGACTACATTTGGCGAGTTGTTGCTTCTGCCCTCCGTCTACCAAAGAGATGTCAGGAGTCTAAGAGTTCATGGTTGTATCTCGCTGGCGTGAACAGTGTCGCTGAGCGAATCGTTGCCCCGGTGCATACTCTATCATATCGCAATATCCCCTCGCAGAAGATACCCCACGAAGTCAACATCACTCAAGGCGTCACGGTGGACGATTTCTGGAAGACTGTATCTGTCGTCTTCGATGTTTCTTTGGAGGCCGTCGAACCCAAGAAGTGGCTCAGCGCGGTTGAAGCGGATATGAGAGATAGAATTACTGCGGAACAGCATCCACTGTATCCGATTCTTGATGCGCATCGGCAGGACGGGGGCATGCTAGGCACTGAACGAGACGCTGAATGCAAGACTGGAAGTGATATGCTGGCTTTGGAGGCGTTGGAGCAGTCATTGAAATTTTTGAAGCAGAACAGCAAGGCTTTCAGAGCTTGGGTGGATAGAGGATTGTGAATTTTTTCCATCTATTTGGCCATCTTGACTTTGGTATACACATTTTACATTCTTGACGTTTTTCCTTTAAGGCTTCATGATAGATACAATACCTCCAAGGAAAGACCTCTATTCAATTCGTTTCGAATCAATGCTGTGGCAGGAGAGCAATCCACGACAATGCATCCTAACGCCCTATTATCCCTACACCCCTCAATCCACTTATATAAACCTCTTCGAACTGTCTGCACGACGACTATCGCCCGGTCCGCATAGTCACCCAAGCGGGCACTTACTGGCGCCTCGTCAATCGTCTCCCAACCCGATCGTACTCCCCGTCACACACGAAAATTAAAATCTAGGATCGTGCAATCCTCCGCCCCACTGGTCTTAGTACAACATCTGAAAACCCACCCCTGTTGCGATCGATCGCCTCGGATTCCGGCATGCGTCTCCCGACCCGATCGTGCTCCGCGCCACACGAAAATTATAAGCAAAGATGGTACAATCTCAACTGGTCTGAGTACAACATCTGAAAACGCACCCTTGTTACGATCGATCGCCTCGGATTCCGGCATGCGTCTCCCTACCCGATCGTGCTCCAGGCCACACACGAAAATTAAAATCAAAGACAGTGCAATCGTCCGCTCCACTAGTCTAAGCACAACATGTTGAAAACTCACCCGTCACGGTCGATCGCCTCGGATTCCGGCATGCAGATCACACGTGCGGATTCCGCCAAAGAAAAAAAAGCCTTTCCCGTGGCCGAGTGTTTTGTCAGCAGTACGATATTGGAACACCAACGACCAAAAAGCGGGGTAAATGTAACCCAAAAGTATTGTATGGCCTGAATCTGACCACTCGAATGATCGCTCGCGTCCCGATCCAAGCGCTCATTCTTTAACCAGATCCGCGGACACGGAAGCGCTGTCAAATGGTTCGTGGTCGCCCATCCGTCGATCTCCCGCAAACTGGGGGCGGATGCGTTAGAGAGCCAAGACTCGGCTATCGTTTCCAGAGCCGTTGATGGAAGATGTGGCGTTCTGTTGCACTGGAGCGCCCGCTTCTTACGTCGCTTCAACACGATACTTGCTCGCTTTAGGGTTTTTTTTTTTTTTTTTTTTTTTAAAAAAAAAAAAAAAAAAAGCCGACCATTGATGGGTGAGCACTGATGAGTGAGAACTCATCATGCGTCGCGGTGAGATGTGCAGAGGCTCGAATCGAATTGATCCGAAGCGAAAATGTTTGAGAAACAGCTCTGTCCGTCCCCTGTCTCTCGCATTACCCATCCCCGCGCCCTCATTGCCTGCTACCAAATCTATCTGGTTCCCCAATTGCGATGCACAGAAATGATACATATCGAATTAAGTCGGTCAGGATTTTGAACGTCGGACGAAGGCGGCGGCCCTAGTCTAGCCTGCGCTGTTTCCAGGCAACATTGAAGTTTCTCCGATGCTACAGTAGGTCCGGATGACACGCTAATGCGGAGACGGGGAACATAGTGGCTGGCTGGATATTCGTAATGGGGAGCTGTGTCTTAGAGCTCAGAATGAAACAAAATTTTTGCAAGCAAGTTTTAATGTGTTAGTCTATAAGCCACGTCATAGATTTTGCGACTTTGTAGCACAGAGTGGTGTGTGAAGACAATTTAGGAAGCCACTAGGAAGGTGTTTCGCAGAGCAAAGCAAAGGTCAAGCGATGTTGTGTCAAGATCTACTCCAACACAGACACTGAGCATCAACAAACGATTGAGCAGAAGATTCCTAGTCATTGTGAACGAAAGTTTACATTCTTGCTTTATTGACTGAACAAGGCCGTGACTTCAACTACCTTATAGTGGTTCAAATATCCAGCATCCGTGCCCATATCCTCACCCGTGACTTGATCTTCGCAGCCTAATCCCGCAAACCTCCAACCAACATTTCGCAGCCCAATGACATTACTCACTCATCCTCCATCTTGACATCCGGTAAGTTTCCGTTGGCTCCCTCTGAATTAGCCGACGCCGGGGCGACTAAACGCTCCGTGCCCATAAGACGATCCCAGAAGCCGAAGAAGACGGCAAAGTTATTCTTTTTGAAGGTTTTGTTATTAGTCTTTAATCTCATTAACAAAACCTCAGTATCGAGCAAATCATGACCTCAGAAACTTAAGAAGGAAAATGTTGTGTTACGAACCTTCAATCCCCAAATCTGATGATGGACGTCATGGTACTTGCTCGTGTTGCAGGTGAGATATACAAATGGATCCCAGGGAAGAACGTATCCGCAATGGTCACTCATCGCTTTCCAGACGGTGAGGATATTGAAGAGTATCACCTGACGGAGGCTAAGCTGCGCGATGGTGATGCCGAGCGTGAAGGCCGTGAAATCGACCACCAGTCCTTCGATTGGGTGGGCGTATACCGCACCGAAACTGTGGGGATAAGTATGGGAGGTTGAGGAAGGACAGCAAGGGGGCTCACGCGTAGACAACGTAGAGACGGTGATGGATTGAGTGGAAGTGCTCTATTTCACTGAGTCAAGCGTTACGAAAGGACGAGGGAGACGTACTGTAGAGGATTCTGTTGGTGTGGAAGAATCGGTGCATCCAGTAAAACCTAAGCCCTTTAGCATGCCTCGTCTCTCTCTCGAAGATGACACACCCACCAAGTATCCGCAATGAATAGCGCGACGTAGAACTGGATAATTGGGACAAGGACATAATAGACCAACTTAGCTGCGTCCATCTCCCAGGCCGCAAAACTCGATTGAAGTACCGGCCCTTCGCCCGAGAGCACCATCTTTGTCAAAGAGGGATACACGCCTCCTCGCAATACCCCAGCAAATGCCGATCCACTCTTCCCCGCCCAGGCCATGGCGTCAATTCCGGCAATTTCTAGAAAGAAAGGAACTGCCGATTGAGCTTTCCTTACTCTTCTTGCCCAAATCGCTACATCGTACTGCTCTTTCCCGTAATATGACTCACTCGAGTCATTCCATGCTAAAGCCACCGCCGCAACAAAAGATACAAGATGGTAGAGAAACACGCCGCGAAGGGTCTCCCATTTGGAGACTCGGTTACGAGAAAGAACTTCTGCCGAGGGGTGGATCTTATACTTATCCCAGAAGCCCTTGGAGTCAACGAACTCCCAGAATAGGGAGAGGATAGTATAAGAGAGAGGGACGGAAATTAGACCGAGCCATTTGTCCGAGATGAAGGAGAGTAGAGGAGGACCAAGATGGAGGGAATATTCTGGAAGGGGCGGGAGAGTGGACGTGAGGTTCGACATTTCGATGTCCTGCGAGGGCGTAAGATGGATGATGAGGAGATAGATTTAGAGCAGGCTGTCGACTGAACCTCCTGGGAGGTCTTTCAAGGCTCCGATCGATCTCCAATTTTGCGGCAGAGGCTTCTCGGTGTGCCACTGCATTTGCCATTCCGCGGTGGGTCGGCTGAGCAGAACTCACTCATCTCGAACACAGATGCAGATATGGCGTTTGTCGGCAAGCTCCGCACTTGCGAAAAGTCCAGGTAGTTTAGCTTCAAACTTCGTTTTAATGCACGAAGATATTTGCTGCAGACATTACGACTCGGCGTCTGCAGTGTTCAGAAGGCTTAGGTGCAGCTTTACGGTTGGGCCTGTGCTAGAGACATGCGCGAGGAAAAGCAATTCTCTCGTGACGAAGGTGATGGCACCTTTCTCGGGAGTTGTCGACGTGGCAAAATTGATGAGGTGCGTCAAAGAGTAAGAGCAAGGGATACTGAAAGATACTACTGCTCTCTATTCTTGCGAAACTGGCCAGGGCCGAGTGCTGGGGCTGGGATTGGTCTTATGGACATCTTGGAAGCATCCCTATGCACAAGCATCCACGCCGGCCTAATGGTGCTAAAGACCTTGTCGTGATCCTGAATGATGTGTCGAGCAAGACTGTAGGGATCAGATTCCACCGGCTTTTTCATTCATAGACCAACGCCTGTAGCCCCAGCGTGAATAATTGCATCAAGGTCCAAGGTTCGCTCGCCGTAACTGCAATGGCATACTTGGTCTTTTTCCTTGCCATATGCGGACTCATATACATTCACTATGCCAACCTGACCGGCTCGAAATCCTCAATCGGAAAAATACCAAAAGCGCACTGGTCGGTAGGAATTCTCCCGGCTTGGATCCTCTGGATCCGATTTCAACAAAGGGAGAATGAAGAAGTACAGAAGGCTCATGAGAGATGCGGCCCAATCGTGCGTTTGGGACCTAAAGAGCTGAGTATTAATGTCGTGGAAGGCGGAGTAAAAACCGTGTATGGTAGCTATGAGAAGCATAACTGGTACAAGAGCTTTTGGAATCTGGGGTATGTTTTAAGATTAGCCAGCGGCGGTGAATGCATACATCAAGTTGAGCTAATCTGGGATCAGACTGCCCAATATGTTTACCTTTGGGGACTTCTCGCTGCATTCAGAAAGAAGGCGAGCCCTTTCTCGAATTTACTCCAAAACACATCTCATCCACTCCGAGCCTTTGAAACGGCAGAATGAGGCTATTTTGTACGGCCGATTGACGGGTATCTTGAAGAAACACGCGGAAACAGGAGAACCGCTGGAGATTTTTGGAACAATGCTTTCTACGACCATGGACATCGTCACGGCTTTCTTGTTTGGCTTGTCACAGTCGTCCAACTTTCTGCTGGACGTGGAGCAGCGAAATTTGAGGCTGAAGCAGTATCAAGGCCGAGGTCCCTATGCATTCTATGCCCAAGAACTGCGGGGTTTCTGGGCTATAGTAGAGAAACTCGGTTTCAGGCTCGTACCCAAGGCGGTAGCTTCCGATACGGAAGAGTTCGAGAAGTGGATTCTCGGCATGTGTGATGGAGCGCAGCAAAAGCTTTACGGATCTTCAAGTAAGGTAATTGCCAAGACTGATGAAGGGACGGTGTACGAGCAATTATCTGCCTCCTTGAAAAGCGCAGGCCGAGAAATAGCTGGAGAGGAAAGGTCAGCCATTGCTTCCGAAATGACAGATCATGCCAGTGAGTCTACCCACACCGATTCGAGCATGACAAGACATAACCCCTCGGTTTAGTAGCGGGTCATGAAACATCAGGAATCGCACTGACATACCTGATATATCTGCTCTCTCGCGAATCCAAACTCCAGAGGGCCCTGCGAGATGAAGTGAGTCCACTGTTCACGCGATGTGCTTCATCCAAGGAACTGCCAGCATTTGAAACCCTCGATCAGCTGCCTCTCCTGCATGCATGTGTCTGGGAGGTCTTGAGATTGTATCCACCTATATGCGGGGCTCAGGCTCGTCTGACCCCGAGACATCAAAACGTTCGATTGGGCAGCTATACACACATTCCCGGCGGAGTTCGAGTAAGTGCTCGAGCGTTTTGCCTCCATCGAAACCCGGACGTCTATCCGGAACCCCATTTGTTCCAGCCGCAAAGGTGGCTTAATAAGAATGGTAGCGTTAAAAAGGTGAATGAAGCGCCGGAAATGTATCACTGGTGGTGGGCCTTTGGCAGTGGAGGTAGGGTTTGCCTCGGGAATCACTTTGCGTTGCACGGTAGGTAACGAACGCGTATCGAATACACGGTATACTAATCCCTGACCTAGATATCAAAGTTGTGGTAAGCTTTATATACGCTTTCTTTGAGACGGAGTTCGTGAGTAGTGGGGATATGGCTCAAGCCGAAGGATATATTGGAGGGCCTAGGGGTGGTAATCTTATGGTGAAGTTCAAGGGCGTGGAATGAGAGGGCTGATGAAACAACGAATAAGATAGCCATAATAACTTAGGTTAGAAAATGAAATCCTCGAGAAGAGGACTTGGGGTTCAGGCAGCGGATCGTATACATAGTAGTGAGGAACTTGAGCCAACGAAGTACCTTGTGACGTGTAGTGCTTGTTTTTTTGTAGAGACAACGTCAAGCGAGGTGCAGTGCTCCATGGTGGCAGTCCTGGACAATGATACCTACGTTTTGCTGTTGAGACTGCTCGGTCGTTCAGTCACTGAGTTCCTGTTGGGCACCCGATAGTGCTCCGCGGCATACATAAGCGGATCCAAGCCCCTCAATACTTCACCTCCAAAAGCTGACCTCTCTTTCATTCCTCCTGGTTCAGAATTGGTTCGGTTCATCATGAATCACATTTCCTCATCCACAAAACCTTTCTTGTTGACGTTGCGTTCGTCGAATGCTTTCATTCTAATGGCAATTTGCCTGGCTGCTTTTACGGTATGTGTCACTTGGCCGAGTCTATCTGAGGCTAATCATTATTGAAAGGATGGATTCTTGTATGCAGTCGTGGTTCCTGTGTTGCCTTTTTCATTGAGAAATCAATCGGGGATTCCGGAGAATGACAGTGAGTGATCTGCAATGCCTGGTTGCAGCGCCCCAGATCTGATTTTCACAGTCCAGAAGTGGTCATCGTACTTGTTAACGGTGTTCGGTGGTGCCACGCTGGTGACTTCTCGTAGGTAGAGTTTCTTAAGATGCGAGTGTGCGGTGGCTAATAACTACCAGCCTTGGCGGGATGGGTTGCCGATTGTGGATCATCACGGCGCATACCGTTCCTGGTCGGACTCTTCCTCCAAGCGATGTCAACGTCCCTTTTCCTGGTCAGTCCAAGAGTGGAGGTTCTTATGGTTGCGAGGGCGCTACAAGGGCTTTCGGCTGCAGTGGTTTATTCCGTCGGATTGGCGATACTGGTTGACACTGTTGGCATGGCAGACATAGGGAGGAACGCTGGTTATTTCCTGTCCAGTGCGAACATGGGTGTTCTGATTTCACCCTTGATCGGAGGTGTTGTGTACTCGAAAGCTGGGTATCGCGCTGTGGTTATCATGATGGTATCGTTGGTGGCGATCGACATTCTCCTGCGACTCATCATGATAGAGAAGTCGACAGCGACGAATTGGGCACAAGAGGAGGATGAGGAGTCAGGTTTCCATCGCCCGATATTGGCGCGCTCCCCAAGCTATGGCACGCTGGATAGTAATCGGAACCAGCGTCGGAATAAACTCAAGAGTAACATGCCCGCCTTCCTTCGTCTTCTGGTCTCTCCGAGGGCTCTAGCGAACATTTACGCAGTCTTCATTTCCTACGTGCTTCTGTCAGCCTTCGATGCCGGCCTTGGTGTCTTTGTCAAACAACGTTTTCACTGGGAATCATCAGCGGCAGGAGCTATTTTCCTTGCAATCGCTCTACCTTCTCTCCTCTCTCCCATCGCGGGCTCGCTTTCGGACAAGTACGGACCCAAATGGATTGCGGTAACTGGTTTCGCTGTCTCAGCAGCCGCGCTGTTTGCAATCGGATTCATTGAGAAGCCCAGCTTCTGGCAGCTCGCGAGTTTGTATACACTCCTCGTAATAATTGGTAGGCACTGCTACCCGCCTTCAATTGCAAATCGCTGACATGAGAATTTGCAAGGAACGGGTATCGCATTTATTTTGCCATGTGTAGCCGATGACCTGACAGCGATTGCAAACAGGCTTAGCAGCCCCAGTTTCGGCACTTCAGATGGCCGGGGCGCGTATGCTCAGGCGTTCGCACTCTTCAATTGTGGAATCGCTGGAGGGACCGTTTTGGGTCCGCTATGGATGAGCTCTGCGTCACGTTTCGGGTGGCAGATTGTCACCCTTGTTCTCGGAGTGCTGGCGTTGTCAGCATGCGTCCCAATCGCAGTGTTCCACAAAGAGACATGTGAAGGCCAGGACCAGATGGTGGACGCGACTTCAGGGCAAACCTGTTAAAGCACAGCAAGATGAAGGAGGTGAAGACAAAATGAAGATAGAGGGAAACGCGTGTATGCTGACTAGATCAAGGTAGGCTTAGCGCTGCAGTTTGCGGCCACCTGGTCCAAGAGCTACCCGAATTAATCACTGCCGCGCCAAAACATTAATGCCCCTCTCCTACTTACACCTTTATGACCACCTTTTTTTTTGTTCATGTTATATAGCCAAATTGAAGCCCTTTGCTCTTATTTATTGGTTAAAAAACGCGCCAGCTAATTACCTACAATTCTAGTGTTCATCACGTTAATAAACGGCTCCGGTAATTAGTATACCCTTAAACGTGCGTGGCGCACCTTTCTACCAAATTGACTATAATAGAACTTCCCTGCTGAAGACAAAGCCCTAAGCTTCAATGGCTCTTGCAGACCATCCTGGATTCGTTCTTCAATATCATGTTAAGTATTAGGCATAGTGGTGGAGCAATAGTTAGTGTTGAAGCTGATAGAATAGAACTGATAGGTAAGATTTCTTAGAGTATGGAGGCACTCGCTTGCGAGTGGTCTTGGGCGGTTGTTTTTAGTGATTTTAACAGAGGTTTTACCTCTATATTAGCGACTTAAGGGAAACAATAAGGGCTTATGTAGCAGTATCGTTATTTAGATCCATGATGAAGGGATAGAAGGTAGTGTAGCAGAGGAATTTTTAAGCAGAGAGGTAATTTGTTTGTGCGTGCCAAGAATTTATAGTATAATTTAGCTCGTGGACAAAAACTTTGAAGGCCACAGTATAATCAGTCCCGTTGTGCCCAACCCAACACCCCACACTTTCAACCCCACCATTTCCATCCCGTATACTTCCCGACTGCCTTCTCATTCACTTCCATAAAGTCACTCTTTACAACTATGTCTGGACGAACCGTAAGACAGAGCACGCTCCTGTGCCGCCAGGTCATCGCCATCCCTCAATTCAAACCAAGGCAATTGCGGTTCCCTTTGAGAGTCTTCAGCACAGTCCAAGACGCTCCAATCCTCTCCAATTCATCCGCTCATCCGCCTCCCCTTCCAACGCCGCAGCAATCCTCAGTATTCCAAGATGCTGTTCAAGCAACAACGCCGAGAACGAATTGGACGCGGGAGGAAATTACGGAAATATACAACACCCCTTTGATGGAACTTTCGTTTGCCGCGGTTAGTCCTCAACACATCCCCCGAGCGTCAATGAAGGGCTGAAGAGCCAATTATATACTCCACTACGTATCAATAACAGATCCCGATGCTAACTATAACCCCTCAAACCTCAAGGCCGCCCTCCACCGCCGCTTCCACAACCCGTCGGCAATCCAACTCTGCACGCTCATGAACATTAAGACCGGCGGCTGCAGCGAAGACTGCTCCTACTGCGCGCAATCCTCACGCTATAACACAGGGCTCAAAGCCTCGAAAATGGTCACCGTCGACTCCGTCCTCGAGGCTGCACGCGTCGCCAAAGAGAATGGCAGTTCGCGCTTCTGCATGGGCGCCGCCTGGCGCGACATGCGGGGCCGGAAGACGAATCTGAAGAACATCACGGCGATGGTGAAGGGAGTGCGGGCAATGGGGATGGAGGCTTGTGTCACGCTAGGCATGATTGATGCGGCGCAAGCGAAGGAGTTGAAGGACGCCGGGTTGACGGCTTATAACCATAATGTGGATACGTCGCGGGAGCATTACCCGTCTGTTATTACGACTAGGACGTATGATGAGCGGTTGGCGACTATCAATAACGTGAGAGAGGCGGGCATCAATGTTTGCACGGGCGGTATTTTGGGGTTGGGAGAGAAGGCGAAGGACCACGTCGGCTTGATTCTTACAGTTGCGACGCTCCCGCAGCATCCCGAGAGCTTTCCGGTTAACGCACTAGTACCGATTAAGGGGACACCGCTAGGAGACAGTAAGACGATTTCTTTCGACGCGATTGTAAGGACGATCGCGACCGCGAGGCTGGTCCTTCCGGCTACGATTATTCGACTGGCCGCGGGGAGGAATACCATGTCCGAAGAGAAGCAGATGATGTGTTTCATGTCTGGCGCGAACGCAGTATTCACGGGGGAGAAGATGTTGACCACCGCCTGTAACGGGTGGGAAGAGGATAAGGAAATGTTTGAGAGATGGGGATTGCGGCCGATGGAAAGCCATGAGACTATTCAGAGTCAGCAAAATTTGGGAGACTCGAAGCCTTTTGTTCCAGAGGTAAGGGAGCAGGCTGCAACAAGTCCAGTTTGAGGAAGGGAAATTTTCTTTGGAATATCTGTTCGAGCCGGGCCGTACCCAGCGGCTTAACGCCGTCTTGGAGAATAAAGCATACAGCATAGAGCAATCTCTCGCATACAAATGTAGATTCAGTAGACTAAAAGCGCATTTCTGATTCAATCTAGGTGGTGAATACTCTACGGCACATATCCTTCTACCAAATCTAAATCGAAAGGTATCGACGTATATATCACAGATACAAGGTTTGACATGACCAACGAGATTTACAAGATCCTTACAATCGCGCCTTTTCTATCGCGTTGCCCACACTCACATCCCCTTGTAATTGAGGGTCAAGCTGTATAGTGACCCAATCATCCATCCGTTCAACGAGTCTCCGCACTTCATCCATCGTATTGCTGGCGTGAAGGCAGACTCTCACTCTCGAGCCACCAATCGGCACGGTAGGCGGTACGACGGCGCGGACAACGAACCCACCATCTTGACAGTACTTGGCAAGACTCCGAGGGTGCGGAGTCAGCACAGAGAAGATTGGTGACTGAGGACAATCCAGGGACACTTTTAGCAATGCTGTTGGGGTATTGTGGAAGTCGTGCTTCTCCATGAGGGCTTGCAGCTGGCTGAACATTGCTTGAATCAGGGCATTAAGATGCAGAGCGAGCTTGAGGTCAAGAATAGTTAGGTATGTAGACAGAAAAACGGATACTCACCGAGCGGACTTACCGGTTCTGTGTGGCCTTGCTGGAAGAAGGTGTAGGAGGCCCGGATGGCGACAAGATTTGGGTAGGACATGAAGGTGGTGTATATGAGAGGTCGTGCGTAGTTGATCAAGTAGTCGCGAAGGATTGGTGAAGAGAGCATTACCGCTGAAGAAGAGTGATGAGTAAGAGGATGGAGGAGAGAGCAATCTGGTGAGCGTACCTCCATTACAAGCCAGTGACTTCCCAAACGTATGAAGCCGAGCAAAGATCTTGTCTTCGAGGCCCAGCTGGCATACTAGGCCTCTTCCTTGAGGTCCGATGACTCCGGTTGCATGCGCTTCATCCACTGTGATATACCCATTCTTTCTAGGAAGCACTTCCTCGACCGCTTCAACAATCGCCTTGAGCGGAGCCAAGTCTCCATCCATGCTGTACGTTGCTTCCACAGCAATAAACACATGGCTGCGGCCATCTGCAATTGACTCACTGTTCTTCTTACACTCTTCGAGCAGCCTCCTGAGGTCTGCTACAGAATTGTGCGCAAACGGAAAGCACTGGGACGCTCGACTCAGCCGCATGCCGTCATGCACCGAAGCATGAATGAACTCGTCATGTATCACAACATCGCCATGTTGCGGCACACATGCAAAGAAACCAGAGTTTGCATCGAATCCAGAATTGAAGAGTAATGCCGCCGGCGCTCGATGGAAGGCGGCGATGTCGCGCTCGAGCTGTTCCGCATATGTGGAATTCCCGTCGAGAAGGCGTGAACCACCACTTCCGAGCTTGAGATCTGGCTTGGCTAGTTCTTTGAGGAATGCTGATCGAAGAGCAGAAGATGTTGAGAGAGAAAGGAAGTCATTTGATGAAAAGTCGACGGACTGCTCGGGGCTGACAGTCAGGCGCCGGAGCGTGGATTGGAGGCGCCGTCGGTTGAGAAGCTGGCGAAAAGATGCCTCGATAGGCAATTGGCCTGTTGAAATATCATCGTGCATCTTTCTGATGTTAGGGAGGATGGAAGAAAGGATAGGAGCCTTTCCTTGTTCTTCAATTGTTCCCCGGATTTTCAAGACTTCAGTCCCCTGCCGCGACCTCGGTCCCGCTTGGGACGCACTAGCAATAAGCTTCTTTTCACCCTCAACCTCCCGAAAACTCCCAAAATCCCGAGGTCACTTTTCGAACCATTCTCTTCCCATTGAGACCTCGTGTTGCATTGTCCAAGTCGTCGTTAATGACAAGTGCAGCAGGAGCAGTCAGCTCAAGCCTTTGGCACAAGCTTATACCGGTGCAAATTTATGGCGCCAACACAGGGTCTGGAAAAACCGTGGTATCCACCATTCTAGGGACTGCTTTCAAGAGCAAATTTCCATATTGGCGTATTAATTATCTGAAGCCCGTCTCAACGGGCCCAGAAATAGAGGCAGACCACTCGTAAGCTCTTTATGGTCGAGTTCGATTTTTCAAGACAATTTTTCATCATTGGGGCACATGGAGTAACCCTTGTTTAGATATGTTCATCGGTACACTGGCATAACTACCAAATGTCTTTTCGAATTCAAATTGCCCGTAAGCCCTCACATCGCTGCTCGCGATTGTTTCAATATCGTAGGTTGCTCTCCGGTATCAATTGTAATTCGCCAAAAACTTACTTTCGAATAGCCACCTACCGACCAGGAGGTGCTTCATGAGGTTTCCGCCGCGTTACTCGAATATTCTCAGGCGGTCCCAAAAGAGCCGAGACGTTACGGTGTTGTACTGATTGAGACTGCTGGCGGTGTTCTGTCACCAGGCCCCTTTGGAACTCTCCAGGCTGACCTTTACCGCCCGCTCAGATTACCTGTCGTGCTCGTAGGTGATCATCGACTTGGGGGTATAGCAGCTACTATCTCAGCATACGAGTCTCTAACCCTTCGAGGATATGATGTTGAAGCAATTCTTCTCTTCGAAAGTGGCCAACTTGGCAACGCGGACTATTTGACCAAATACTTCAGGTTTCGCAAGGTTCCGGTTTTCGAGCTCCCCAAATTTCCTGATTCAGGAGATCGTTCGGAGGTTAGGCTGAACCTCCTCCATTACTATGAAACTGTCAGCCAATCCGACAGCATCAGCAGGTTAATTATTCATCTCGTTAGTCGGCAATCCCGTCGCATCAAAGATATTGAAGGAATGGCTTCGAGAGCTGACAGCGCAATTTGGCATCCTTTCACTCAACATAAGGATCGGGATAAAAGTAGTATACTTACCTTTGACTCTGCTTACGGGGACTTTTTCCAGGCCTATTCCCCTGCCAAATGGAAAGCCCCAACCCACTTGGAGTTGAGTTTGGGTGGTGAGGATATGAAAACTCGAAAAGTTGCTATTTCCGCAGTTCCAACTCCGGTGCTTGAACCAACTTTCGATGGCTCGGCATCCTGGTGGACACAAGGACTCGGTCACGGTAATCCAGATCTGTCGCTTGCTGCAGCATATGCTGCTGGCAGATACGGTCACGTGATGTTTGCTGGAGCCGTACACCAGCCTGCACTCTCACTTGCGGAAAGGCTGCTGCTCGGATTCAAGAACCCGCGCCTAAAGAAAGTCTTTTTCTCAGACAACGGTAGCACAGGCATTGAAGTCGGGATCAAAATGGCTCTAAAAGCTTCCTCCGTCAGGTATGGCTGGGAGAGCAGTTCGACGGATATCGGCATCATCGGTCTAAAAGGCAGTTACCACGGGGATACTATCGGCGCGATGGATGCCTCTGAGCCTTCGGTCTACAACAAGAAGGTCGAATGGTATCGAGGTCGTGGTTACTGGTTTGACTATCCACAAGTTAAAATGAGGAAAGGCAATTGGTATGTCGAACCGCCAGCAGGAATGGAAGCCGAATTTGGACCAGCCCAATATTACCATTCTTTGGATGCAGTATTTGACTTGAAGAGTCGGAATGCTTCAAAATATGAGCAATATATTGAGGGAATGCTAAACTGGCTCATTAAATTCAAGGGAAAGAAATTTGGTGCTTTGGTGATGGAGCCCGTGCTGCTTGGTGCTGGCGGCATGATCTTCGTGCAAGTTCCCAATCATTCAATCTTATATTTTCGAACACTGATGGAGAAAATGATAGGGACCCTCTCTTCCAGCGTGCACTTGTCGATGTCGTTCGCAAATCCAAGCTGTTTGCACCACCTGCTAGCAGTATCACTAGTGCCTCCTCCACCGCTGATGGTTCATCTCTTGAATGGTCCGGCCTTCCGGTTGTCTTTGATGAAGTGTTTACCGGTCTTTATCGCCTTGGACGCTTCAGTTCAGCATCCTTCCTCCAAGTACACCCCGACATCACTGTCAACGCTAAACTGCTCACTGGCGGCTTACTTCCCCTCTGCACCACGATTGCCAGCCAGAGCATCTTCGACGCATTCCTCAGCGACGACAAAACCGACGCGCTTCTCCACGGTCACAGCTACACTGCTCATGCAATGGGATGCCATGTTGCCAACGTCTCGCTGGAGAAGATGCAAGAAATGGAGAGACGAAATGCATGGGCCAAATTCATAATGAGATGGAGGACGATGCATGCAACCGTTGTGTATCCCAAGTTCCCGTGGAGCATGTGGTCGCAGAAAACCGTCAAACTCATATCGCAAGTTTCAAATGTTGACAGCGTCATAACTCTAGGCTCCGTTCTTGCAATTACGCTGCGCGATGAATCTGGGGCCGGTAAGATATTGCCTTCACTCTTTGCACCTTTGTCTAAAGACATCGAGCTGATCAGAGAATAGGATATACCTCGAATGCTGCAAACGAACTCCGAGATAAGCTTCTTGAAGGCTCGCAGACATACGGATGGAGTGTTCATTCTCGAGTTTTGGGCAACATCTTATATCTGATGACGAGCTTGACTACGGATCGTGATACTCTGCTTCAGCTGGAGGAATTTTTACTGCGCTCGGTTGTAGAAGTACACAGGGAATCCTTGTCCCCGAAGGAGGTGGCCAGAAGACTATTTAGAAAGCAGAGGAGGCTGGAGAATAAACAGAAGGCGAAAGAGGCGAAGCGGATAGCTGAAGAGAGGAAGCGGACGACTGATGAAGAAGAAGCGGATGGCTAAAAAGAAGGTACAGATGACTGAAGAAGAGAAGCAGATGGTTGAATAGGAGGAAACGGCTGAGCAGGAGAATAGCACAGAGGTTTTCAGCACTGTGGATGAAAAGCATTGAGTCTGAACGCGTTTGATTGGGGACATATATACATTCTACGGACACGGCTCTACATAGCATCCACCAACATATTTTTCAAGCAAAGGTGCCCTTTCGATCTCTATAAATTCAATTCTGTATCCATTGCCCTCGCTGCTAACATTTCACATGCCAGACCCGCCTCTTCATACAACCTACAGTGTCAAATTCCTTTGTCGGCGATTGCACCTATCAACCAGGGCCGAGGGAGTGGAGTCTGCAGTGTTTATCACAACCTTGTCTACGCTTCAAGACTGACCAAAACTGATAATACAGGAGACATAGAGCTTTATCACACTTTGTGATTGTGCGCTGAGCCTACGGAAAGCCTCTTTTTTGCGCTTAATGTGCCATAAGAACCTACAAGCTACCCAATCTGCGGGCAAATCCTTACTCCCGCTGTCCAAACCAATTTTTGCAAGACTACCGATATGATGTTGGGGAAATTGTCTATGACTCCTCGCCGGAAAGTCCGGAAGATTTACCTTAAGAGCTTCCAAGGTTTGGTGAGGGCGCTTACCCAGAAGTATGTAACCCTGGAGCGCGGCCAGTCTTCACACAGAAAGGTTCTCTTCACCGCCTCTCTCTCCATCGACTTCCACCCACAACCACAACGGCGAACTTCCATCCCATCTCATGGAGTCGGCAGAGGGACATTTCAAGCAGGTAAGTCCTCCCTCTCGACGTTTTAGTGGCTAAAACAGTTGAAGTGTTCTCCGCCCGGCCATGCCCATGGAATATCTGCACCGCGAGCTCAGTCTCCTCCACCACAGCCGCAGCGTGGGTGGTGGAGATGGCGATCTCCTGTTCCCGCCTTTATGGAGCTCGGTGATGAGACGAGTCACGCAAGTAAGTCGTCCCTCCCGACGTCGTTGTAGCTAACGCTGCTAAGTGTTCTTTGCCCGTCTGGAATACGGACACCACAGCGGGTGTCGCCAACTCGAAGACCTCCCTAACGCATTGCGAAGGCAGTGTTGTTATAGCTTTCATCCGGAACCTGCAGAAAGCCAAACGGCCTCATTTTGGTATGATTTTTCCGCAAAACTCCCAGCAGAGACTTTTTAAGTTAATAGCGCGAGAAGGTTCCAGACTTGAGACTTGTGAGCCTGGTATGCCCAGTTATCTACTAAATCTCAGGCTCTCTAACGATATTAGCTCCGTCCTCGCCCGCTCAACCTTCTTACTTCTCCATTCCTCCCCCATCCCTCCTCCATCCCACTTCCGCAGCAGACATACTCAACACAACTCAACTTCGGCATCACCTCTAATGCCCTTTGCTCCAGTATTTCACATCTACACTTCTTCGTAATCTTTGGCATCGCTTACCACATCTCTCCTCTCTTCTTCATTTATCTCTTCTTGCTGACTTCAGCGTTGTTTAGATTATCGCTGCTGCTGTATCTAAGAGGGTCTTCGTCTCTGATCGGAAACCCGATCGCTCACTCAGCAGTCTTCTGCGCAGCGACGGTGCTGTTCCGCACTCCGGCCATCTCCCCTTGCACTCGCAAAAGTAAGTCTTTCTCCTTTCCTAGCATTTCCACGCTCTCCAGAAAACGATATTGCCGCACAGCTCTTTTTCACAAGATTTCAGGCCTATGGACATGACGATCGCGCTGCAAATTCTACGAGGTGTGTGATTTTTTGCGTGTGACTCTTCACCACAAGATTTTCTAGTTCCTTCAGTGATGTTTGAAAATTCTTGCGTTCTCAACATTTTCTCGCACGCCTTAATTTCTCTCGTGCCTTTCCTCTCACCGTCGTCCTTTCATCCTCATCTCCTCATCTCACCATACCCAGCTTATCATCCTTATCATCTCGCCCTGGTCTCGACATCCTCGACTCATTGTACACGGCTTTTTGTCGTCGCTTCGTCGTCCCTGCCGTTTCCGCCTCCTCCTCTCCTCCCACCCTCTCTATATTTCACCTCTCTCGCGCACTCCGTACTTCTCAAAGATATACAGAGATATTCCCCGGGCATGCAGCTGGCCTCTTCGTGGCGCCTGGGACTAGTAGCTTTCGAGTGAAGCCAACAGCTTGCTGCCATGGATTACCATATAAAATACCATTTATTACTATATACTGCCATATACTGCCATATACTCTAACGTTTACTTCCATCTAGCAGTGTGATCTAGTTTGGGATATCTTATCATCTGCTCCACCGTCTCTTCCCATCTATTTTCTGTCATATTTTATCATTTGGTATTATTTCTGCGTATGTTTTTTTGAATTTCTTACCATTTACGCTGACATCTTCTTGTTACCTATTCACGATAACTTTCCATTTACCCTACCATTTCTTACTATCTAACTCCCAAACTCCTTGCCATCTATCTCCATCATACTATGCCATATACTTACCCTATCTCTTAGCATCTAGTCTTCAATCTCTTGTCATCTATCCTCCAATTTCTTACAATCTACGTCATCATCTCCTTGCCATATATCTCCGCTATATCCTGACATTTACATCGTCATTTCTTACCATCTACGTCACTATATCCTTGTTATCTATCTCCACCATATCCTGCTATATACGCCACCATATCCTACCATCTACATGACCATTTTATACCATCCGTTCTCACCATATCCCGCCATCTACTCCACCATCTACTGCCATTTACCCCATTATCTTCTGCTATAATCTGCCATACCCATCTATCCCATCCACATCTTGCATCTTGCCATCTATATCTGTCATATTCTACCATCTAATTTATTCATATTCTGCCATCTAATCCGCAATATCTTCCGCCATCTCTTCCGCCATCTCTTCCGCCATCTCTTCCGCCATCTCTTTACACCATCTCTCCTCCCATCTCTTTTCTCGTCTCAGTTATCGTCTCTTATCTCATCTCTGCCCTCACCTCTTTGCGCCATTTCTTCCATCATCTCTTACACCAATTGCATTGCCATATACTTTACCATTTCTTCGCCATTTCCTCCACATCCAGTCCTCTATATCTTCTACCATATCTTTCACATCTCTTATACCATTCCTCTACCATTTCCTTCACTATTTCTTCCATATATTATCCACCATTGACTTTGCCATTTACTCTACCATTTACTCTTGCCATTTACCTCACCATGTCTTCTACGTCTCATCCGCAATATCCTTCGCACCTCTTCCATGTCTTCGGCCATCTTTCCGTATACTTCGCAATTTCTTGGCATGTCTTTCATCTCTTCCATCTCTTGAGCAATTTTTTTCCATACTTTACCGTCTCGTCGCACATCTTTCAATTTCTTCTTATAATTTTAACTTATTCCATTATTTTAATATCTCTTCCATATCTCTTGGTTTCTTCGCATAGTTATTATCTCTTGTCACACTAAATCATCTCTTCAAATATCTACTATTTCTTCACAGATTTATTACTTATGCGCATATTCACTATTTCCTTGCATATTTACTCTCTCTTCGCATGCATAGTATCTCTTTCCATATACTTTACTATTTCTTGCTATACTTTCTTACCATACTTCGTTATCTCTTACGATATATTACTATCTCTTTCCATACTTTTCTTGTTATAATTTACTATAATTTGCTATAACTTGCTCTATTCTACTATCTCTCTCTATTTAGTTCTCCCATGCATCCTTCAATCTAGTTGCTATATAGTCCGAGGAGGTGAGGCCTCGATGGGCGTGGACTTGTTCCAGCAAGAGGGGGAACCCCAGCGATGAGCTCGCACCTCTACGTGGTGCTGGGGACGAGTAACCCGGAGACAGGCGAAACAAAGACGAGCTCGCAAGGTAAGTTACCGTAAGTCGCACGTTTTTTCTTGCGTCTATTCCATTCTCCTCCTATCATTTCGTTGCAGCTTGCGCAGAAACTTCACGTGTCTTCGATATTCTCCATGTTTCGTTATTGTCACCTGCCGATGTATCCCCTGATCTGGTCTCCAAGGGTCTTCCACATTTCTTCCCATCTTTGCCACCTTTCTGTGATCTCTTCCCACAGAATCTTCACATGTCATCAATATCCTACTCATCTTTGCTTGCACAGAAGTTTTACATGTCATATAATCCACTCGAGCTCTTCTCATTCATCAGCCTCCGCGCGGCCGTGTTCTCGCCATCTCATCACCACTCTAGAGTTTTTATGTCCTTCAAATTTCTTTAGCTAGTCTCTTAGAGTCTTCACGCTACTCTTCTCCCATATCTTCACTACAGTTTCCATCTCTCAAATCGTTATCATTTTCAATCATCTCCTCAACATGGTTGCATTTCAGAGCCTGCGTGCCATACTCCCAATACATCTCATTTTACCTACTTTTCAACATAATGTCGTTCAAATGTGGTTTTAGGAGCGTGCTTCAATTTCAGCCCTCGTTAGCCATTGCTTTCGTCTACAACAGGCTGCTCCTTGGGGCATCGCAACATTTCATCGTTGCCATGTTCCAATATCCTGGACCCCAGAATTTATTCTTGAGGGCCTTTCCGCTGCTAAATGTTCCATATCTTCAATATAACGTCGCAATGTTCTAACTACTGCGACGCGTGAAATATGTTCCAGAGGATCTTTGTGCCGCCATCTCTTCCACAGCTTCAACATATTCGCCTTGTCTAGGGCTAGTTCCCCACGTCTGTCACCATATCAACACCGCCATGTTCCGACATCTCTGACATCACCATTTTCGGCATTGTGAGGCCGGCTCTAGATGGCCTTCTCGCTGCTACGTGTTCCATGTGTTTGATATCTCCACCAATTTCCTGGCTTGCTGCTTATGGGACAATACTCGGTAAGTATTGTACTTCCGTCATCTTATATCATCTTCGTTACTATATCGCCTCCATTACTATTTTATCCCCTCTTTGTCATCAACTGCAGACCTACGTCGTTCGTGGCAGTCAGCATCACAATTTCATATCATCCTTGTCACTATTGCATATTGCCTTCATTACCAAGGCGAAACTGCAGCGAATGTTGCCTTTCCTTATCACCCACATCATATATAAATGACCGCGGCAAATATCACAATTTCACAGCTCCATATCCACCTCGTATATTTTCAGGAAATATCATGGCGATCTCTCAATTTCATACTCCCATCCCCAACTTTAGGTCTTCAAGAAAGACCACGGCGAATCTCGCGATTGCGTATTTTCATCTTAACCTTTCAGATCTTTAAAAATATCTTAATTTCATGCTATTGTCACTATTTTCACTAGTTTAGACGTTTGGTAAAGGCCCTGTGACTGCGGAGTTGGTCCATCCGGCTCTAGCAAAAGGGGGACCTCAACGATGAGTTCGCACCTCTACGCGGTATTGAGGATGAGTATCTAGGCAACATGTGAAACCAAGACGAACTTGGGGGGGGTGTGAAGGGTCTAGCGGCGTTTGAGAGGGGTTTCTGGAGGAGGTGCTATCTGGGGTCAGTCTTCTATTGCGAACATGTCCTTTAATCTGGCATCGTGCTAGCGCGGCGCAACCCTCACCTCAATCTCTCAATTTCTCGGTTTTGTCGATGTTGGACGATATCACCAACACAACCAGAGTCATTTGCATCATCGCGAATTTGCGGCTGCCAATTGAGGCCGTGGAGCCTTCAGAAGCCGGAGGCGATGTTAATTTCACCTTCACCTACTACCACTTTCTACAACAAATTCAAAACGGAGGGCACACAACGCTCGGAATTGCTCACGGACTTTTGCGTGGTTAGGGTGAGCTTGTCGACAATCATCACTTTCGCCGCGGAAGCCCTCTTGATGAGGTCGATGGGATTGTCGGAAGCGGACGGTCACGCATTCCGCGTAATCGGCCAAAGTGCGCCGCAATCCTCTAAATGGGCTTCGCATATCTTCCTCTACAAAACTCCGCAACACAACTGGCACTTCACTCTCGCTGCATCATCCCTTCCGGCGTGCATCGACACCCGGAAATGCGCATCTCGTCCATATTACCGGCGGACGTAGCTATCTAGGCATCCACCTCATATCACGTCCGGCTCCTATCCCTACCGCTCATCATTCTCGTTCTCCTTCCTCATCGACAACTCCCTCATCGATTGTAACTGTTACGTCGCTTCGAACAACGACTTTCTCAAATCTTTCCTTCTACTCGGAGTGACGATTTACAAGAAAGTACGGGAAGGATTTTCTTGGAGGTATTTGTGGAGCTGATGTACGGTGATTATTTGGGGCTCGTTGATCTAGTGAGTTTCTTCGGATACGTTTGAGGATTTGGAGGGTTCGTGTCTTGTATCTGCTGCTGGTTTCGGACAGGAGGGCGTCTGGTGGATATATGTGGTGCTGATGCAAGGTAACTATTTGAGGCGTGGCCGATCCGTTGCGGATTGCGGAACGTGCTTGTGATATGGTGGATTCACGCCTTGTATCTCCTGTGCTGTCTTCTGATGAATTACTATGTCGTCGATGTGGAAGGGTCACGAGTTCTAGCTGCTGGTCAGCTTCGGGAGGGTTGACGTGGAGGGATACAATCATGCATTGAATGTTGCTGGCGCTAAGGATCTTAACTGAATGAAATTCATTCGATATCTACTTCCCTGGCTTATTGCTTCGTGCATCATATACATCCTAGTTCTAAAATGAAACACCGTAGCTTCCTGCATATGGCCCATCCTCCTTGCGGCCGTTAGTTAAAGTCCCCCCACTGGATCGAGAACGCTCGCACTCCATCCTCTGCCTCCGTCCCTACGCTTTATTTTTACTCCTATCCAAAATGTCAACATCCTGCTTACTCATTGCCCGCAGAAATGCTAGTCGGTCTCCCCGACTTGCCTTAAGAAGCCTAGTTTACAAGCCTTTACTGTCTCGATAATGCATGTGTGCATTGCTAAATGAGTCTTTGGCTTCTTCTTCTACCTCCTCGTCACGTTCAGTACTTCCTTCAGTGTCTCCATTATACTCAGCGTCTAGCTCAGAGTCGTCCTCACCCTTGGCGTCTTTGTCCGAGCTCTTAGCCTCTGCCTTCGGGCATTACTGTGAGCGTGATGCCAAAAGGAAATATTTTACTGCGAAGTTGCGGGATGGTGTCGGCCTGGAAACCGCAGATATTATATTCGCAACGGGCGTAGGTGATGGTGTTAACGTCGAAAAGGAGGTAGTGGGTTGCGATCTATGATAATTGGTAAGTATGTGGGGACCGTGATGCCGCCATGAATCTGAGATTCGGACTCCGCGAAGTCGCCTAGTGATGAAGGGTGGAGTTAGATGCCATATATCGCGATAAGTAAAGCTAGATAGGATGTGTACAGCGGTTTGGGTCATACAAAATGAAAATTCGAGTCATCAATTTCCTCCGACAAAGTCGGAGTAGTCAGTAGATTGACAGATTGAATTTTTGGGATAATCATGTAGGGTGGGAATGCTTTTGGGACGAATGCCGAGATCATGCTTACCTTTCTCCTTGGCTAAGGCGGCTTTAGCTCTCTGATTCCCATTGTTGGGGGTTTTTGGAGATGGGAGAAGCTTTTTCGCGATGGATTTTGAGTCGTGGTCACGAAATCGCCCGCAGGCGTTCTCCCGCCGAGCTTGGCGGAAAATTCGGTTTGTCGCGTTTGCATTCATCTGGCCTGCCGGGGGGAGAAATCTCCGAGGCCAGCCTTGAACCCGTCATCAACCTCCATCTCTACCTACTTATCTCAGCATTCTGCTACGGTCAGCTCATGCTCCGTGGCCATTCTCACCAAGTCTCGGAACGTATAACGGCATTGGATTCTACGGCATATGCGCGCTCTATTTTGAAATCTGCATCTGCTTCTTTGTGGTAGTGTAGATGCCTTTCCATTTTATTCACTTTCAATCAAGTCTTTCTGCCGACATGCATGTCGTCGAGTGCTTCTTGTGAATGTGCCTTCGTACCCCATTTGCATGATACCGCAACCTTTCCTGATAGATACTTTAACTGGATATCCGGCCGGCTCTAAACTAGCCCACATAATGCCCTGGAGCTCTCGACTCTCTCGAATACGGCAATTAGTGGAAAATATCGGGGGTGATGCTCCAGGCATTCCAGCTGAGTTGTCCAACGTGGCTCACGCACATAAACGTCTTGCCATTCAACATTTTCACTCTTTTTGATTTAAGACCAGCCGCATCATATTCAAAATATCCTCACCAAAACTCTAACAGCCACACCGCCAAGATGCCCACAACTGCACCACGATGGTATCGTTGGTCCATTCGGTCATGAAGTTCTTCGAATGTTCCGAAGTGTTATTTTTGCTTTCCAGGGAGGTAGGCGTTTCGTTTTAGGAGCCATCAACAACATATATCAATTCTTACCGTCCGAGATAACCTCTCTTAGCGGTTCAATCACCATCTCACCTGCACCCCACATTTGTTTAGTCTCTCGCTTTCCCACTTTCTCCTTCTTCTTATTTGACACGCTTGCATCAACTGCCGCCATTCTTGGTTATCATGATTCCTCAACCCTATTTTTCATCGATCGTCGTCGGTCCTGACTTGGCTGCTCGATTGGTCAACGCCGGAACAGTCATCCACGCGACTAACATGAGAATATCGCCTTCGCCAACTGCAAGGAATGGCAATGGTGGGTTGTCCTCTCAAATTGCCTACTTCTCTGGTGGTATTGGCGAGACTCCAAGGACAATCTCAACCATGTAATCCGGATATACAGTTTCGTGGGAATGAAGCACAATCGCCGGTATATTTTTGGACAGAGACCAGTTCACCTCCAATATTGTATCACCGGAGGCCACTGCTGGTGCCTATTTTCGCACCGGCTTTGGCATTTACTGTGGCTCCCACTGTTGGCACAAGTATATGCCAGCTGCTTATTATGACTCTAATGGTAATACCTATGATATGATCTACAACTGCAGCCACTATGCACCTGGGTCCTTCTCTCGCTCCACCGGAAGGTCAAGGCTCTACGCGGTTCGACTTCACCGTTGATGGAAACTACGTTACCATGGTGGGACATTATTCTGTCAACGACATGCTTGACACGATTGACGAGGCAGTCGGTGGCCCATAGTGCGACTCTACCAAGCAGATTCCCGTCGGAGACCAGGCCTGCTACATCTCCTGCACCTGCCACGGCGACGTACCTGGAAAGACTACCAAGGGCATGGCAGAGATGCTTAAGAATGTCGTGAGCTAATCGCGGGCTCTAGTACACTACTACACGGGCAAAATCAAGGTCTGCTCCAATACCAACCCCGAAGTGAAACCTGGCCAGGACCCTTCCATCTACGCTTGGGAACCCCAGGATTACACTTAGATCAACAGCCACCCAACTCCCATCCTAGATCAATCCCCAAATCCACCCATTCTCCACCATTGAGCGTCAATCCTTCGTCCACATCAACGACCATTCCGCCTACATATGTCCCTGCGTGACATGCGGCCGTTACCCAGCCGACCATGCGACCCAAAGTCCCACTTTTCCAACATGCCATGTACGGCACATAATATGGATTAAGATAGGGTAAGATAGGGTTTAATAATAGCACGAAGTTGCTATAAGACCCGCCCGCTAGATATAGAACGAACAATGATTTTCAGATAATCGGTTTTGATAAGTGAAGAACATCCCTTTTCGAGCATTCTCGAAAGACTAAGAAAACGCCATTTAACCTCCCCCCCCCCTGGGTGCCGAACATCCCTGTGTGCCGAAGGTACTTTCACTTCAAAGCTATCTAGAGCCTGCAAGCTTGTTTAAATATTTTTCGCTTTACATCAGATGTCTTCTACGGCTACTATTTAGTATCCGAGACCTATCTTGCATAAAAGTTTTGTCCTAGCATAGCTGTTGCATGCTTTTGGCAGAGCACGGTAGAGTACGAATACATGGCGTAACAGAACTTTCTCGCCACAACACCAACATGGATCTCTTGTTTCTTTTAAAACTTAGAAAGGGGATTAATCTGAGCCTTATTATCCTTCTAAGATATTGGAAAGTCATTATCAGCGATTTATCTAGTATGACATCAAAGTTTGCGATGCCGGGCAGTACATCCAGTCAAATCGCTAACACGAATCAGGGTTAGTGTCTGATTGATTAATTGATTAGATCTTCCCAAGACTTTACATTCTAGCCTACAGAGTTCGCGCTACTTCCTATGCCAAAGTTTGTGGCGTCGAAGCCTGTGGGCAGTCTACCTCTTTTGGATGACGCAAACAATCTCCCTGCGCGGAGAAAAGTCGAACTCGCTTTGCTGGGCTTCTCATCAATGGCGACAGAACGCTTCAGACCACCTTAGCACGTCAACGCTGCCCATTACTACTAAGCTGGTAACAATTATTAGTTAAATAGAACGATGAAGCCAAACGTCGCCGGTTGGCCAAGTCTACGGTGTTAGGGAAGGCGAAGGTGATGAGCTATGAGGACCTCGAGGAGGCACGGGCAAAGCGTGCTGCGAAAGAATAAGCCGCGACGGGTAAAGGAGAGCGCGGCCGGAAGCGAAAAAGCCCTTCAGCGGAGGGAAAGGTAGCTAAGAAGACCAAAAAAGTTCGAAAGAGCGAGTTGGAGGTTGCAGAGGATGAAATTGCAGCAGCCGGGATGGAGGGCCATTGCTGTGTTCTGCAACCGTGATACGGATGCTCGCGCAGGATCGCGACCTGTTAATGTACAATATAGTCAGTCTTCGTTGCATATTAGGCGTCAATGTAACGGATCCTACTTGCCAATTATCAACAGTGTACATGTTGTTGAGCAGGGGAGATAGTAACTAAGGTGCTCTGGTGTTGACAATATCTCGACAGATAGTGCTATTATTTTCTGTCATCGTTCTTGCCTCTTTCTGTCGCTCTCCACCACTCATCTAACTTTTCCAGTCGAAACCGAAAATGATCCTGATCGTTCTTTTCAAAGTACCTTTCCACTTTGTCCGGTATCATATTGACTACAAGACGATACAGCGTTTGCACATCATGTTTCAACTCTTTCCTCACTTTATCAGGCTCTTGACTTTCAGTTTTCCACATGTGCAAGAAAGCAATGATAACATCGATAAAAACTTCTTCTGCACTCTTCCCGTAATCAACAGGCACAGTCGTCCCGCACTCAACAACACCCACCAGCCCATAAACTTTATCCCGCGGGTCCTGACAACCAAATTCGCAGAACTCGGAGATCATCCACTTCAAATCTCGCTGCCTGTACCAGGCCGCCGTGTGACCTCGCGCCGTGAACGCAACTTCTGGCGAAGCAATCAGCCCATCACAACGGAATCCCATCCGCTCAAATCGGGACATGGCGTCAAGGTGGAACCAAAGGCTGCCCTGTTGGACAAAGACCGTTCGCCCGAGCAACACTTCCTGTACAATCCAAAGACGGGTCCAGAATGGATTCCTGAAAATGACGTTGATTGATCGAATGACTTTCTCCTTCAGTTTGGGGCCCCCGTCAAGGAATACCCACTTGCCGATGTTCGCCTTTCCTGCTGTCGTCCCAGCTGGAAGATGCAGGAACTCGGAGAGATCGCAATAATATGGGTTCTGAAACTCCTGGAAGCACCGCAGGCCTAGCTCGGCCTCTTCGTCTCGTTTTCCGAGCCAGATGATCACGCCGTTCGCATTCCGGTAGATCTCCGACATTAGAGAGACTTGATGGTTCCGTTCATCCACGGACCGTTGGTTAATACAGATTTGATCTATCCAGATATAGTTATCATCACTCTGTAATCGTCGCTCCCGGAGGAAATTGTACAGATTTGGCCGAATCGGGTAGGGCTTTCCATTGATGGTGATGTGGCAGATGGGAGATTCAGCGCCCCAGACGTAGCTCAGCGCCCAGTACGGCGGCGTGCCTTGTTTCCCGCTGACATCATAAGTGAAGTTCTCCAGTTCACATTTAATCTCTGAGGAATTATTTTGAGTTATGCGAAGAAGGCGCATTTGCTTGCGATGTAGATCGAGCGGTGTGTGTTGAAAGAGGACATCCGAAGCAGTAGGTGGTGGCGCCTCAGCCGAGTTACTTTCCATTGTTACCGGGTAAACAATCGTTTATGTGCATTAAAATCGAAAAATAATTTGCTGTTGGCTTGATTCATAGATCTTTTTCTAAAGACTATTGCAATAAGTATTCAAGGTTCAGGCTTATCTCACTAGTTAGACTCCCACATAGGGTAACGTGGCTTCATCACTTGCATGCTAAGACTACATTTACCCTAGCGGAGCGTCTGAGAAACGACTGAACGAGTTTGTATGGGTATTGAAATCGATTTATGTTTTGGAGCATGAGCAAGATTGAGGACAACCGTTTTAAGATCTTCTGACAGCTGCCTGTTAGCCAAGGACAGGGATGGTCGTTGCAAGTCGCGTGACAAACAGTGGACTGGGTTCGATTTTCAAAGTTCAGCCGCTTGGCAACAAATCGAGACCTTGCTACTAGCAAACAAAATGGTTACCAATCAATATTGAAAGTTCGTTGATTGATTTGCACCCTTGGTAATTGTAGATAAGGACCCTAATACCCGCCGTAGAGAATATTTGGTATAGAGATATCCTTAGGCCCTAAAAAAAGGCCTTCTACGCAATTATTAGGCAGGGGATTAATTCTAGCAGGATAACGCTCCTATAGATATATACTATATTGCTATTGCGCGAGTTTCCAGCGGAGTATTATATTTAGGTTATTGATTTCCTACTATACTTACTGGATCTCAATCCAATTGAACACTTTTAGTGGGCCTTAAAAAGGATGGTCCATAAGCTCTACCTTAAGTTAGCGACAATTGGGAGCTCTATAGAGAAATGGGAGAGGTTCTGTAAGGCGTTAAAAGGGGGCATGGCGTTGTATCCCTAATTTATTGATTTGGAAGATTATATACTCTATGCCGCGCCGCCTTGCAGCTCTACAGCGTGCGCGAGGTTATTAAACAAAATATTAGGCTCTTGCGATTAAAAAGAGCCCTTAATTATGTATTTACGACTTCTGGTTGTATAGTCATTGGTGGGGGAGGGGTGGTTGCTAAAGTCTTGAAACTCGTATTCGCTTGCTTGCGGAACTAGACTTTAGTCCTCTGACTGTAGTCGACGAGGCTGTATAGGTAGTCGTCGAGACATAGGAAATGATTGTAGTTGTGGTCGCTGCTGCAGTAGTCCGGTGGTCGACGCCTGTAGAAAGACTGGATGATGCGGCAAGGTTTCCACTGACGAACACGACCAGGACAGCTGCATACCTAGTTGGTGTAAGCTTTTGGTAGAGAGCCGAGAATGAATGTAAGAAAGTAATAGTGAAAGTTGCAGGAGTTGGGTGCACTCACGCAGCGGTTGCAGCGAAGACATCCTGGCGTCTTGCGTTAGTGAGCATAGCGAGGGAAGCGGCGAACGCGACAGTGAAGCCGCTGAGCATGCCCAATCGGGCATTCGAATTTTTAACAAAGTAGAGACCGAGGATGGCTCCAATCGAGAATATGGCTGCGCACAAGGTGATAATGAACGAAACCCAAAATTCAACTTTCTGGTGCAGTATTACTGCTGAAGGTTTTCCTTTTTTTCCTGCCACTAGTAAGCCATGAGCTCTTTGGAGGATGGTTGTGTTTGAATGGAGGTGAGACGTGCTCGAAAAAGGAAGGCAAATCGGCCTTCAAAAAAGCCTGGTCAATCTCTCCGGTTCGACAGGGGTAGCCAACACGCACAAATCCTCCTCATTGTAACCTTCAAGATGTTTCTCCATTGCTCCACCAATCATCTCCTCTTCTGGTTTCATGTTCCTCCTGTTGGTGAAGAAGCGGCGTGTTGCATTCAAAGATCATTGATTAGGTCTGCTTAGTGCCAGAATGTTCTGCGTACGTAGAACTGCTTTGACTAGAACCAGAACACGTCAACTTGAGGCTACAGCGAGAATCAGTTGGACGCTTTCAATACTTATAGTATTCCTTGAGCTTTTTGCGAAGCGCAAGTGTTACTTCAATTATATTTTGAGCTCTAACTTGCACTTCTCCAGTTTCCATCACTGCTTAATTACTCAGCATATCCCAACTCTGCTCACTCGCAAGAAAGTCAGGACCATCTCCTTCTTTCTCTATGCTGTCCAGCTGGGCTTCGAGTTCAGCTATTTCGGATTCCAAAATTAGGAGGTTTCTAGCAGTGACCTGATCGAATCTTCGAAATATTGTGGTAGACTTGTCAGGGTCAGCAACAATGAAGGCTGCAAATTTCGAATATCCGTCAGGGAAATTGTCCGACAACTGGTCTCGGTCACCACTGCCTCTCTCGCCACCCTTCTCTTGTTTCGTTTTGAATAGTTTGGTTTTTATATTTGAATCTGCCATAGCTATGTCTGGTCAGCCTCTTGGTCACTTGTTGGGATGCGCGAACGGTGGTCAGTAGCTATGGATATCGGGCGAAGAAGTTGGATTTTCTAGCCTGCGGGGATTACTATATAAGTCGTCCTTCGCTCGAGGCAGACTCAGGAACGCCACATGTAGCCCATCACATTATTGTCTAGCCTGATGTGGTAGCTGGGTTTCGCTCGTGCTGATTCGCACAGGGAATAGGTAGACAATGTTATTCCGCGCTGGTCGGCCTTGCAGTAAAAACATGATAGAAAAACGCTACCGCACGCTCACGCAAAAGCACGTTCGCTGCTCCGCGGGGGCAGCAGCGGTATCATCTTGCGAGATTCTGTGATGGACTGTTGGGCATTCTACTTATCCTAGCTCCCCTCCGTCATCCTCTCCTCTCCATCGAACTTACTGCTCGCTCTTGAGCTTGAGCAGCTAGATCCTCCGAACAGAGTGGTGGATCAAATGCCCTACCATGAGCCAACCCTTCTTCAATATTACCAATATTTTCGATTCCTCCATGCCTTGGTTCCCCGTCGACACTGATGGTCACCGTCGATCTGGGCAAGAATGAGAGTCGATGGATTCAGTTCAAAGCATCCGTGAAGAGGAAATTTGGGAGAAATGGTTCGTGTCCTACTGTTTTCGAATCGATGCCCGGCACCTGACAATGATCGCACTATAGTGGCTGTACCAAATTCTAGTTTGGCGGCGACCGGTCCTACTGTAGCACCCGGCACTCAAAGAACCACAAAGAGAAGTGGATTAAAGCAATATCGGGAACATAAACTGGCAGAGTATCGAGAAATAGAAAGAAATTGTCTTCGAAACGAGTTGACGAATGCAGAAGCTGGGCTATCTCGACCAAGCCAAGAAATCTCATATCCAATACGCCGAGCAAGAACTCCAGATTCAATGATTCCGGATTTGATGGATATTATGGAAATCAGCTCCCAATTTACTCGAATCGGATCGCGACCGCTTCCTTTGGATCATGGCCAACGTTTTGGAAGACCACAGACCAGTCAGAAATTACCAGTTCACTTTCACTCGTCAGCAACAGTCGTCCTTCAAAGGAGTAGTTCCAGTTCGGCATCTCGACCTGAAGATCAACAGGGAACCTTTTCCCCGCTGATGGTCGAATCATCGTGCTCCACGCCCTCGCCAACGACCGAGCAACTAGAACCCTTGGATAACCCGAGGATAGACCCTGAATAAAAAAGTTGGCGATTCGGAGCCGATAGTGAACATCACAGAAAGATGTAAAGATAATCGCATCCCGAACAAAGTGCCTTTGCGGCTTTTGGGTAGAGGCGGAGTCATTGTACGCAAAGACGAACCGTGAGTTAGCGGTCCCAAAAGATGAAACTTTGCAAGCGCTTACTCGGGCATCTTTTAACTCACAGAAGGAGGGCATCATATTCCATATCTGCCACTTTTCGACAGGACGCCACTAGAAGCGAAAAAGCCTCACGAATTCCAAGTCATTGCACGCTGCGCACCAGTCTCTAACTAAACTTTTGGTATGAGTACTGAACTGGACCAATCTCCAGGCTGACTCTAACATACTGTGCATCGTAAGCGCATTCCTTTCTTGTGGCTTTGATGTCCTTGGTTTGGACTCTTAATTTGGACCAACAACTTTCACTCCTTGATTTGAGCCCTAGATTCGGTCTTTGGCTTAGGGCTTTTATTTGAATTGGGACTTCTTCGCAAGGATGTCTCCATCCTCCAATTCGATTCCATCACTGGTCTAATGAGCTCGAGAAATGAAAACCTTAGATTGGTATTGGAACAGAAAAATCATTCCATCACCTCATTCTTATATATGGCAATGACCTTTTTAAAGGAGAATAAGAATGGGGTTTAAGCAAACATAATGTGCTCGAAAAATGCGCAGTATGAAGAGGCTAGCCAAATTCAGATCTCAATTATGACAGGGGTGAGAAACTTGTAGCGCTGGACAAGGCGGTGAATGATGGCTAAGTCGAATGGCTAAGTGGCGAAAATGAATAGCTTATATATGGAGTACACCATCAAGCGGAAAATGCGAGACGTACGAGTAACGCGGTGAAGAGGAAGTTGGCGGATCGTGGTGATGTATTCGAGGTTGAATTTTAGCGTGCGCACCATTAGTCACACATCATGATCTTACCCTTGTTCTTCAACAACGCCTGACCATCTTCATCACATAAACATCAACTTTGAACAAGATGCGGACCTTGACAGCTCGCAAGAACTTACTACTCAACCTTCCGATGGAAGTTAGGGTCATTATCTATCGATACGTTATTGCTGACTGGCCAGCAAGATCACTGACATTCATAAACAGTGCTTACTAGAACCTACGTACAAGTTGAGGACATATAAAGAAGTCTTCCACACAAGAACTCATGCGGATTGCTAAGTCAAAGAATTGTCTACACCGAGCATCCTCCTCATAAATAAGCGGATCACTAGAGAGATCTTGATGCTCCTATGGTCGAAGATTGTCATTACATATCCCATCGCTTCGTCGCTAATCTAGAACGAAGAGTTATGAATGTTCCTGAAGTCACATTGCGGATTTCCTTTGGCGATGGGAAGAGATGGATTTCTAAGATCTGGAAGCAAGAATTGGACAGGCTGTTTCCGTTATGGATGCAAATGAACTATCTGTGAATGCTCCGTGCAGAGCACCAGCGGATAGATCATGATGTGGTCTTGTACAATCGTCCATACGTTAGTGCTGAAGCTCTTGCGGAACCCATTGATCAAACGGTTTGTTATTCGCGAGGATTCCGGGAGGTCTCACATATTACACACGATGCTAATTATAACTTCAGGTCGAAAAATTCCGCATAGTCTCAAGGGTTCCTATGCTGATTACCGGCGACTTACTTGACGGCTTGTATGGATAGGGATGGAAATCGCACATCTGTACGATACTGCCAAAGTACCTGATTAGCCCTTTATTTTGATTTTCAATGCCGCATAGACGGATAGGCTAACAGTCTTTCTGTCCGCAGGCTGAATATGAGGGAGAGCAGCATGGCTTCGAATTCTGAACTCCGGTGCCATTTTCGGGACTAACGCTCATGAGGTCGATTCGTCGGTGAGGGGTTGACTCTTGGTTTTGATTTTTGGTGAAATGTTAAGAGTTTGGTCTGGATTTTTTTGATGTGTAATAACAACCTCGAGGAAGGCCTAATGAATCCCAATATATTGCGACTTCAATATTGGACGCCTGTAGAATCTCCAATAAATATGTTCTAAGTAATTCCTACTCGTTTCACGTATGATTACGCTCTCATAGCGTTCGTTCAGCCTTGAACACTGCAAAGATCGCTGTGTGTTTCCGCCTGAGGCATAAAGCCCGAGCGCGTCGGTAGGCGGGTACCATATCCTTGGCATCGGCGTTTCTTCGGATGGTAAGTTTTCCCGACTTTAAATTTTTTGAGGTACCCAGCATCGACTTCAACAAAGCCGGATTACCATGACCTGAAAAATGAGCAAGCGAACGGCCGCTGAGGCCGACCAGAAACACGACAAGCAAAATAGGCATTCAAAGCGCCAGAGAATCGAAGAGCTATCAGCAAACAAGCTCACACCGCTGGCGTCAAATCAAGGCGAAGTCTCCTCGGGACGCCAGTTGCAACGATTGCTAATCTTCGAGCAAGGCACGACTGCCGAGTTGAGAAGCGGTTAGTGATCTAAGTCACAAAATATACTAGGTTAAATTAATTCTGTTAGGAATCCAAACCTTCAAAACTTTCCTTGATTCTATTTTATACCCCCCCGACGAATCCGATGCGCCTCGCAAACGAGCTATATTACGGGAATATTTGGATCTACAGAAGCAAAAATGGCATGCAGACGAAGATACAATATTTCTTCCGAATCTCATGCAAGCATGGGCTTATGCTGCGGAAACGAATTATGAGCAGTTGCTGTCTGCGGTCACTGCTGTTCTGGCTCTCCTCCTCAAGGTTCTGTCTAGAGATTTGGATTTCAGAGAGTATGGGATAAGTCTTGGAAAAACTGTATTGCAGTACTCCCAAGCAAAACATTTCAGCAGCAGTCTTTCAGCTCCAAACAACAAAGAGTTCATCATCTCACCAAGTTTGCGACTGCTGACAGAAGTCGTGTCTTTCGATGGAGGGGTGCTAGCCAAGCAAGTCTACTCGAAACGAGACTTCGTTCTGGATGCCAGGACTCTCGCAAGGAATCTCAGTCTCTGGAAAGATCAATCAGACCGCAAATTTGAAACTGCGCGCAAACCTTCAATACGAACTAACGCAGTTCGATACTTGTTACATCATTTGAAGTACCAGGACGAAGGCGCTAAAATTGATATATTGAAGCAAGGGAACGTTGTGAGGGCATTGTTTGAGCACATATGGACCGATCCGCCAGCACTGGCTGTGGAAATTCTAGACATTGTGAAAAAACATGTATTCCTTGATAAATCAATTCCAAGGAAGAGCAAAGCACGTGTTTTAACTGAAAGGAACCTTGCAAGTATTGCCAGTCTCTACAAAAACCAATCAGCGGACGAGTCGTTGCCAGAACAGCAGAAGCTCCCAAGTGTTGCGGCTCACGAGTTTTTGCTTTTTGTATGTACCTCTCCGGAGATGGGAATTATGCTACCATGCTCCGGTTGGTATCCTCCAGGAACGGAAAAGGATGGCAATCAAGAGGTGAACAGTGAGCGAGACCACGGAATCATCGACGTCGGGCTCGATTCGATAGGGAGATATGATAGGAAAGTGCCAGTGCGGAACACTATACTCGCTGAATTTGCACAAACCCTCCGACCATATGGAAGTATTATGGAGCAAGAACTGTTGCTTGCTATCCTGAAGTCCTCCCCGGAACTGGTCGCAGATTATTTCTTCAGAAAAGCAAGTTTTGCATTCGATCCTAAACTCACCGCCACCTGGATTGGTTATTCTGCCTTCCTCTTCTCTGCCGTTCAGCTTCCTATACCACTATTCTTGGGCAGACAAAGTGCGTATGGGGACTCTCCACCGCCAACCTCAATCGTCATCGAAAGCATCCTACCTCAACCTCTTTCTCAAAAGGTTTTAACAAGATGTCTGAATCAGAATTCAGATCTTGTAACCTTTTTTGCTGTCCGAATCCTCACAGTAGCGTTTCAGAAGCTCCAAAAGGTCTTGGCAGAGTTCAAGCGTGCCTTGGTAGAGAAATCGCCGCTCTGGGAGCAGGCATCAAAGCGCCTTATCACGGAGTTTCAATTGCGATGTCCACAAATGAGTACCATTATCACCGCATTTCGAAACACATCATCTGGGAACTTAATGCAAAGAGAAGCCGTCACTCGATTGTTAACATTATATTATAAAGTCATTCCCCAAGCGGCTTTGAACGAAAAATTCGACGTTTCCTTACCCTTGGCCACAGCCTTGGCTTTCACAGAGAACAGCGAAGAACTGTCAGAAGATCGAGAACTGCGCCTATTTGAGCTTGAGAATTTGGTGCAAATTGCTCGATACTCTCCAAATATGCGATGGTGGCAGAAGCCCGGTATGTATCTCTACTTAGCTAGATTCAATAACTAATTCCACTCAGAGTCACTTCCACACTCACCTTTCATTACCTTGCTCAAGCTCATGATAACAATTACCAGAGAGAGTTCGTACGTGGGAATCAGGGACTTACTCTTGTCCGTTGTCCGAGACCACGGGATCTTCCAGCAAGAAACTACCCCATCTTCCGTCGACGCCCTCATTGCCAGTCTTCGAAATACCAATCAGCCAGTTTCCGATGAGGTCTTCGAATTCCTCGACGACTGTTGCGGCAGATTTGTAAAGAGGCCAATCAAGTACCAAGATGACTTGGACGAGATGTTAGTGGCAAATTTGGAGGAGCCTCTGAACCGGACCGGTCCTTTCAGTCTTATCTGGATGACACTCATTGAACAATGGGCGTACAAAGCGAGCGTAGAATCGAAGGCAACCTCTGCAGCACCGCTTGCGATATGGTTGTCGAGACTTTTGTTTCTGCTTAAAAAGGTTGGCGAAGACGAAACCTTGCTTTTGCGCGTTTCGGAAGCTCTAGTCCAAACGTCGAGCAAGACACATCACGCAGTCCTGAAAAATGCCCTTCGGCCCCAAGGAAAGGAATGGGCAGAAGAACTTCTGCAAATCAATCCAGGCAAGGATAGTGCTGATAATGAAGTAGAAGGCGCTGATAAGTCTCCGACTGCTGAGCAATCAGAATTGAATATATTGGCAGTAGATTTAGAGATACCCCCTGTAGAAGACGAAAATCACCCTGGACTGAATCGATGGAGGCAGAAAGAGATCGAAGAAAGTATCGAACATGGTGATATTGGCGGGTTGCTACTATGCCTCTGTTCAAGGCATGTTGAGATTAGGTTGCAGGCTGTGACGAACCTAAGACAGCTTATCGTTAAGGTTGAGGTACGTTCAGACTCTGTTGGTTTGTCGCTGGAAGCTGCTAATATTCTGAAGTCTGCTAAGAATCCTGAGCTGGATCAACTTGCTTTGCTTCTCGGAGAAGTTGTTGAGACATGTCGGATGATGATTGACACCACACCCCTGCCCTATGTCGCTGGAGTTTTCGCTGCTCGCGCCGTAACCATTCTCGCTGATCCTACTCATGAAGTGTTCCCAAAACTCAACAAGTTCCTTAACAAAGGACCAGTCTGGGATGTTGAGAAGATCCCGCCTTATATGGCTGAAAACATCATTCGAAAAGAGCCATACGAAGATGACGGCTATCACAGAGAAGTAGATTGGCTCTTGGACTACCTCATCGACTGCCTTCGTACGGCCGAGGTCAGTAAATTCTCAAATCCGCAATCTCTTCGTAGTATATTTATTGACCTACATTAGGATATGGAAATCTTCAGAGCTAAAAGTATTTTTGAGCGTATCCTGGGCTTCTACGCATCACCGTCATGTTGGTTCAAAATGAAAGAGAAGATTTTACGACTCCTTTTTCGCGCGGCAGCAGTGGGTGGGAGTACGACTCTTATTACACGCTCGGGGCTCTTAAGTTGGATTCAAGCACAGATCGCTGTCAAGGATGGGCATGAGACGATGTTGAAAAAGCTCGCTTCACGGTTGTATCAGACATGCGACCAGGCAAAGGTTGGAGAGTGGAGCAACGGCGGCGTGAAGCACGTCCTCGATGGGATCTGTGGGAACCCGGTGGGAAATGTACAATATTGAGGGCATGGATTACAGGCGTCAGACAGGGTGGTAAGGCTCCTCTGCCACATATTGGGCGAGACGTGGTGATCGCCCCTTAGCTGGCGCCCTATTCATGACTCCTCACTATATCGTGCGGAAGGCCTCCGAAGAACATAGAAATCATTGCCTGGATAGTAGGCTAGTAAGCCAGTATTTATTGGAGTGGAAACACTAGCCAATACTCACAAGGCTGATCCCAGGCTGCACCCATAATCTGCGCGTGACATTAATTATTCTGCCGCTGCTCACCGCGTCACATGATGACATCTTAACCCATGGCAAGTGAAAGACCGTAAAGGCACACTCAACACCAACACACTCCGCAACTCCTCACTACCGCCATCAATTTGTATGCCAGCTTAATCCCGCGATCCGAATATTCAGAAACTCACTCACAATCGCAAACATACTCCCATCGCATGAACGACGCCATCCGCTCTCATTCATTCCTCTCCGCCAGCCTGTAAGGGTACGCCTCGGAGCATGAACCAACCTACCTGCACCCCCTGCTGTAACATGCGCGTGGTTCGTTGAATGCTTACAGACTCTTGCTAATATCTCACTCCAAACCAGATCATTATCTTCGCAAAACGCTTTCCTGCCACTCAGCCACACCGAACAGCCCATTGTCGTCACCATCGTTGTAAAAGACGTTGAGAATTCACCACCATTCCACCACTTGCCGGTACATTTCCAAGCGGCTTGCCTTCAAGGCAGCCTCCTTGGATGGTCCTTGTGACCTCTAGATACTTTTGCATCAAACCACCACCGTACATCCTTTCGCATTCATCTACGAATAATTCGAAGCAAACCACAGCAGCATGGCTCGTGGGATGATTAGATATACCCCGGAACAACTTGAGCATATTCGCAGTTCTCCTCTTGTGCTCAAGCCAGATGGACTCCCCTCCATCGAACAGTGGATGGAAAATCCAGCAGAGCAGAATGGTAGGAGGCCGCGGTCGCAAGTTACGAAAGAGGGAGAGCAACCAGCTAACGGCGAAATTCGCACCGAGCGTCCTGCTCTCGTCAATGTGGGCATGGGACACTTCGCGAGACGTTCAAGTACTCGTATGTCACTTGTCAAGTAGTGAGCTCATCTCCGCTAACGAACATTCAGAACCTGAAGATACTGTCCTAGGTCCTCCCAAGCTTTCCTTTACATCAGCCTCACGTAACGCAAAGACTATAGAAAACTCAGAAAAGCGTCCAATCACATCCCAAGATGCTGAGGGCTCCGCTACCGATCGGTTCAGCGTTCGTGAGCGCTGGACTAAGGAGCGTGACGCTGAGCGTGGTCGCGACAAAGCTGTGTACACGAATGGTCGGCGTGGAACCAGGGAAGATGGTGAAGGCTGGACAAGTGTGAAGTCTCGCAAAAGCTTAGGACAAGACGATCTTGATCGAGGAACCCGCAATGGCGACCGCGACAGAGATAGATACCAGAAAGACGGTGATGTAGATACTGGCGATACTGCATCGCGACGCATTGGCATGGGCCGGGGTCGGATTGACCTGCCTTGGAGCCGCGATGATGGGACAGCTAAAGAGGAAGGCAATAAATCTGGGGCGAGGAGTCAGGGCTGGCGGGACAGAGAGAAAGATCGAGATCGGGATCGAGATCGGGATCGTGACTGGACTAGGGGTGGAAGGATTGAAGAGGACCCCGAATGGATGGACACGCCTGTAGTCAGCGAAAAAAAGCAGGCTCATACTCAGGAAGACTTTCAACGTTGGAAAGAACGTATGAAGGCTGGAAAGACTTCGGCAGAAGAGAAGGAGCCGATTCTAGAGCAACCACCATCCAACATCGAACCAACTACTGCAGGTGCTGTAGTCACCAATGCTGCCACATCGAAACCAGCTACCCCACTTGCGCTGGATGGCGGATTGGACAAACTCTTTGGCATGTGGGGTGAGGGCAGCAAGCGAACCGATGCCAATAATGCAGAGGTCTCTGCGGTATCGAAGGCTGCAAAGCCAAAGCCAAAATCGTCTAGGTTTGCTGGATTATTTGCTCCCCCGGAGGAGACAAAGCAGAGCTTGGCTCCAGCGCCGACACCCGCATCACCAGAACCTCCAGCGAGTGGTAATAGCGAGGATAAGGAGGGCTTCCAGCGTATACTTCAAATGCTAGGTGGCGCAAGCACCTCCGCAGCCCCAATCTCGCCCCAGGATATGGCTCTCATGAACGGCATGAGACAAGGCGGTGTACGATTGGATTTCCAGCAACCACACCCTGATGAACGTTCTGATAATATTCCTCCGGCCCGCCAGCAGATTCCACGCAGTCGTGAGGATCGCAATACCCCCGTGGATGCCATCCTCGCGCCAAGACCGTCTGCTCCTGAAAGTAGACCTTCCCAATCCATGTTCAGCCCACTTCCGCCCGACATGGAGTCTGGCCAAGAACTATATCGAGGTTCTCGACCAGAATCAAGCCGCCCTGTGGAGGATTTTCCAATGCAACCGCCATCTCGGAATGGAAGTGCGCAAGATGCGCTCAACTTGCAAGCTCTACTAGGCGGACGTGCACCACCAGAGCCATCACGAGATAGCAAACGCGACTTCTTGCTCACTCTCATGCAACAACCCCGAGCAACTCCTCCTCAGATGGGAAACCAGAACATACCTCGCCAGTCTGCTGATAATCCCAATTACTCACTCTTTATGGAGAATAATGCACCAAAGGCACAGGCTCCACCCAAGACTCGCGGCCTCCCGCCCGGTATCTTCGATGATTCCCGTATTTTCTCAGAGAACGAGATGTACAGACGCGAGGCCAGTATACGTGAAGCCAACATGCGTGAAGCCACAATACGCGAGGCCAACATACGCGAGGCCAACATGCGTGAGGCCAGCCTGCGCGAAGCTTCCATGCGAGAGATGCGCGAAGCAAGCATCCGTGAAGCCAACATGCGCGAAGCCAGCATGCGCGATGCAGTAATGCCTCAGCCTGAAGCACTGCGCAAACCCTCCCAACGTCTCCCACCAGGGATCTTTGACGACTCGTCTATCGCCAGCTTGCAGCGACGCAACACGACGGAGAACATGCCACGCCAGATGACGAACATGGGCATCCCTCAGCAGCCTGTCTCCGACCTCCCGCCTTGGATGAAGAATCCCGGAATGGCTCAAGCACCACAAGAACGCAACATTGCACCTCCACCTGGGTTTGGTCCCGGCGGCATGCGTCAGCCGCCTGGGTTTGGAGGTCCTCAGGGCGGCCCCCAGACACAGATGGGGCCCTTCTCCGCCGGTAATGCGCCGCTCGGTCATCCAGGTATGCCGCCTCCTCGTGGCTTGGGTGGACCCGGTGGAATGTTCCCTGGCGGACAAGGCCAGATGCCACCACCAGGTCATCCTCAGGGCTACTTCCCACCACCAGGGTTCCAACCCGGTATGCAGCGAGGCGAAGATCCGCGCATGATGATGGGAGGACCACCTCGCGGAAGGATGGAGTACGAGCAATACGACGCGCAAGGTAGACTGACCGGAACACGGCCGCCGAATATGTTCGGCTTTTAACCCGACAAAGTTGCGTACACCAGACGAACGGTTTTTGCAAGGAACATGAGCTGGCTTACTCGTGGAGGATGGCTTGAACGGTTATGGTTATGGTTATAGCATCAGCTCATGGGATTGGGGATACCGTTCTTCTGGGTAAGTTGTGTCTTTTGGTAGCTCTGGAACCCCCCCTTCTCCTCACACTTCTGTCGTTTTAATATATTCATGGATTTGCTGGCGTGGAGTCGGGGTCTTGGCGAGCGAGCGGAAATTGGGGGGTTTTCACTGTGTAAGAAATCTCCGGATCTCTTTTTGCGAGCTCGGCTCTGAAATACGGCGAATCTTTTGTGCTGGCAGCGGGGATGCGGGTACACACATGCGATGCGATGTGGAAAACTGACACTAGAGCGTCGAAGGGCGCTGGCATTTGTGTATAGCCTTTATTTCATGTGCTGACCTCTTGGCTCTGGTTCGAGACTATCGAGCTGGTGGGCTATGGGAAGACCGGCTTGAGGGCTGCGGGTAGTGTAGATTAAGAATTGGGCAATGGATGTTGGAGTAGATGAATGCTTGTTGTTGATGCTGCCTTGGTGATGTCGGTGCGGTGTGAGTGATTTGAAAATCTTTGGGATGTGGCTTTCCAGACTGCAGTCCAACATATAGGTATTGGCTAGGCCAAGGTCCAGCTGTGTATTTTCAGATAAGGCAAACTTATCGAGGACCTCCATAGCAAACGACACCCGCCCAACACGCTCTGAAGTGTATCTATGGATAGAGAATCTCTACAGTGTCCTATATTAACCGGATTCCACCAACAACATAACGAGAACCAACATAGATGAGAGTCCGCGTTTAGGGGAACATTTCGTTCAGAATGCACGTGAGAGCGTGACAACCCTAACCCCATACACCACCACACTACCAAAAACGTGAACTTCCCTTCGGCTTTGCCCCGTCGGACATCTCCCAAGTTCCACACATGTTCGAGGCGTTGCAGGTCGAAATGCCCTTTCAACTTTCATCCGGTTTCAATTTCGTCAGGCCCAAGACTCAGTATCAATTACATCGCCACGACCCTTCAAAAGATCGTGGAATCCCCACGTGTCAGACCCACAGGCGCAAATCTTACTAGGCATACATCCTCCCATAAAGATCTTCGACAATGTTCTCCGAAACGCCACCTCCGGTGACGCTCCAACCATCAACGCCATATCACATCGTCCTCAAGTTCATTCTCAGCCTTAAAATCTATCGAACGGTCCGAATCTTAGACAATTTCTACTTCGGATACTTGGATCTCTTGGTCCAGTACACGTTTGGCTAAAGTGACACGCACAGACACTGTCGTGATATCCGCGGCCCCGTCGAAATGTACAAGTGGCGTCCTCGGAGACATTTTGTGAAGAATTGGGGAGGAACTCTCTAAAGTGTTAACCTTTCTCTAAGCCAAGAGTTGGGGATTCTGCATGACTCACTTGACATCTCCTGCCCCTATAACGAGCGTTGCTCTACGTAGGAATTAGAAACCCAGGGAGGTCAGCCTGGCTATCGTAGTCGTCCTGGTCATGCTCGATTTGTTTCATCAAGATGCTTCAGCACTTCATCAAATTTCAATATAACAAGGTCTGGAACCCCTCCTCGACAACTATTTTATCTTCCAAGTAACGGATCATACTTTCTTGGAGACTCCATGCAAGAACGAAACAATTCTAACACGACGCCATTTCTTAGTTCAGCCAAGCTAAGAGACACCTCAACAGAATGGCTTCCTTCAACGCAAATCATTTGAAGGTTCATTTCAATATTTCTCTTTTAAAGCCAGTCTCTCTCTTTAATACATCCACCCACTCAGCGCTTTCGTCGTTGACCCGCACCACCATTGCACACAGTAAAATCCGCCTCTTTCTTCGCAGCTAGGCGTCTCACGTGTAGCTCCCTACTAATGTCTACAACCATGCCTTCTCATAAATTTACGCTTATCTCACTGTCTGTTGCAACAAGAGATCATACCGTCCTTAAATTTCATGTTGCGGACTGCCCAAATATCTATCGCGCCATCCGACTGTCCGCCAATTCTTTCTTCAAGCACTTGCATCTGACCATACAGTATTCTATTGGTTGGCCAAACAAGAACGAACACAGATTCCAGGTCTAGGGACCAAACATCATATTTGCAGTTCATGCAAAGAGAGGCGTCATTAAAGAAACTTGGACCATTGCGAATAAACGCCAATGTGTGCGACAGCAGCGTCCAGGCGGTTCGGCCAGGATGTAAAGAGTATGAGCTGACTGTTAGCCAAGTATGGAATCCCCGAGGAGGAGTGGAATCGAAAATGCCAAGTTGGGTATAATGTACTCTACCGTCACAACTCGAGGGGTGAGTTTACTGGCTCATTTTGACTGAACGAACCTAACCTCTTGTAACAGATCCATGTGACGTCACCGTAAGCCTCGTATCTTTAAGTCACTCAAGCTTGCAGAATGGATGCCGTAATTGTATTAAAAGTAACAAGGACTTAGGTAGCAGTAGGTATAAGGCATCGAAAACCCTTCCCTACAACTGCAGTAAACGTGGATATACCTCGTGGAAACAATAAGTATACATGTAACACACTAAATATATCTCTAGTATATACTGTAGATATTTATAGTATTAAAAAAATATGGATGACAAAGCCGATCAACTAATAGAGGATAACGAGGTTGAGGTTCTAATCCTGGGATTTTAGACAGCCTTGGATAAGGTAGGTATATTTATAGTACATTAAGAGCATATGCTAAGTATATACCAAGAGCTCCTCAGGATCAACCATGGTATATGCGCTGTACGTAATCGGAACGACGAAGATTTTGAGTTTGTCAAAAGTTTAAGTGAGGTAATACTGGGGATATGCGGAGAGGGAGATGAGGGATAAGAAGTGTTTTGGGCTAAAATATTTTCGGGTGCCGACCTGATTTCATACTAGCCTAGCTTGGTGTATATACTTCTTTATAGGAGATAATATATTAAGCCCAAGGTATTGATATTTCACGTGAGAAATATATTAAACTCTTTCTGACGCTGAGGAATCTACGGTCTAGTCTAAAATGAGCTAACTCCCAAGAATACTGGGCTAGGCCGGACCATGGGTGGCGCTATGGCTGACCATGTCGAGCCTATTCCCGAGATAGGACATGTGTTTCGTTTTTATCCAGCACAGCCACTCTGAGGCTTTGTTGTGGCGTAACCACAACATCTATGCCAAGTACTAACCGTGATCATTCGATGAAAGTCTCTGTAATACTTGATCGAGCTGTGAGGAGACATCTATCGCATTTGGCAAGCCACTGAAACCTGCTCAGTTCCTTCAGCATCCTTTCAGAATGGACCAAATGCACTTTCCAGTTGACAACGACCATGAATTGTTGGCTGTACCAAAGTATAAATATGAGCCTCTTGTTGCGCCTTCCGAAATTCGGATCCACGTCCTGCAATCCGGAACATTCGGTTCTCAGGTCCGTTGCGAATTGAAACGCATCTCATTGAACGACAAGATCTCATATCACGCGCTATCGTACGTGTGGGGGGATCCAAACCAAAAGCGCCCAAGTCGCTGTGGTGTTGGCATACTACAGATAACTTTTAACTTGTTTGCTGCGTTACAACACTTGCGTCAAGATTCTGGTACTGTCGTTATTTGGGTAGATGCTGTTTGTAACTTAGACATTCGCAAGCTCAAGGCAGAATGTCAGCTCATATTTGATAGGCATAAACCAGGAAGACCTTGCCGAACGTGCCTCGTAAGTCCAGTTGATGGGTCATACATACTACTTCGCCCAAGAGACAATCGTTTGGCTTGGAGAAAAGACCCACGAAACTGTTGAATCTCTTCATAAAGTAAAGGTGCTTCGAAGGTACTTCCCATCAAAAAGTCCCTACGATTACAATATAATGGATGAGTGGTGTGAAACAGAATCGAGCTTCGATCGAAACCTAATGCGAGAGTACCGCATGTTGAAATACAAGTGGCGATCCTTCATGACATTATTCCGACGTCCGTGATTCCAGCGGATGTGGGTGGTACAGGAGGTCCAATTCTCAAAAAATGTCATCATCGTCTGCGGAACAGATAGATTGGCCTAGGACTTCCTCGACGAAACCGTGGCCATTCTGAGACTCCTCGGTCTTGTGGAACTTGCGCCCTTCGCTGGAGACGAGATAGTTTTATTAGCAGTCAGAAATCTGCTGACCATGAGCTTCCTTAAAGAGTGCTTTAGGATCGCGGAGCCCCGGTCATTGTCATCTGTCCTCTACTAGACGCGGAGATTCTAATGCTCTGACTCGAGAGACCAACTTGTTTGCAGTGTTGGGACTTACTTCCGGCACAGGACAACAAGGGCTTCTCCTCCCTGATTACACGGTATCCGTCGAGACCGTTCTTCACAGCTTTGTGATGTGGAGCATATTTTGCGATGAATCCTTGAATTTATTAGGCTGGAGCTTCGGAACAACAAATAACCCAGTGTTACCATCCTGGGTTCCGGATCTCACTACCCCAGATGAATGGGTTGGTTTTGAGCTTCAAACTCTTCCGTTCCATGCATCAGTAACCTCAAAGGTAGATGCAATGTTGTCCGGCGATTATAAGCTTCTGACCTTGGCGGGAAATCTCATTGATGAAGTTCAGGTTACTGGCCGTGTCCAACGCTCCAACTTTTCAGTGATGATGAATCCAAAAACCCTGATACATTCAAAAACCCGTCGTTCAGACTTAGAGCGCTGGAGGTCGTGCCATGGTTACAAGAGATTAAGCATTTAGCAACACACCAAAATGGCATATGCATCTCAGCAAATCGATTAGAGCAGATGTGGAGGACGATGGTTTGGGATTTGAATCCACAAGACCCTTCCGAGCAAGCACCTGCGAGCATAGACGAAAGCTTTCTGTCATTTGAAGAAATTTTGCCGGCAACGCTCGATCCTGACCATCACATCGACGAGTTGACCGAAGCATTTATCTCGAAATATTTAGACGTAGTGCAGGTTTTCGAAACAGCTGTGGGTACCTTCAGCCTCTCGAGGCGCTTCGGCAAGTCAATAAATGGCCATCTTGGTTCCTTCCCAAAAGAGACTACCCCAGGAGACAATATCTGCGTTTTCTCTGGTGCAAAAATTCCACATATTATTCGTGGCTGTAGCGATATGAATTACAAGCTTATCGGCGCTTGTTACCTGCATGGTTTTATGTATGGAGAGGCCATGGAAGTTGGCATCGAGACTGAGCACATAACTCTGTTCTGAACTAGGTTGATTGTTAGTCAACTATCACTTTGATTTGAATCAGATTCTCCTATTACATCCTCAAAACCCAGAGCCGATTGTATAAGTTATTTTCGATTAACGTTGCAGCATAATCTCACAAGCGCATATCAATACGACGAGCAGATCAAGAAGGCGGTCGAGCTGCTGGAGCATGTGGTTGAAGTGAAGTCAAGAGTGCTCAGAGTAAATCACAATTCATGGTTACTATTGCAACGCGCATTCGAGGTTTTTATATACGGACTTATAAACAAGGTCTGAAAGAGCCTCCACTCCACCCACCACGTTCACACTTTGCTCTTTTTGAGCACTCCTAAGTTTATCTGGTAGAATAAGACAACCTCATGTGTTGGGACAAACCCGTGTGTGTGATACAAAGGAAAAGCCTTATTATAGGCTGGCGTTATTTTGCCAACAAATACTAATTCGCCAACAAATGCCACTTTTGCGAGCATATACTACATTGCCAACAACCCCTTCCTAGCGTGTATAGTTCTCTCTATTCAGAAGAGCCAAATTGATTCATTTCTCTCGCAATAGGATTCACACTATTAGACATTATAAAATATATGTATACAAGATTATTGACGACGTCGACGTTTCGCGGGCCGAGTCCTGCCCACGCAGTTGGTGCCTTTTGCGCTGCAGAAGATACCGAACCTCCGTAGCGAAGACAATAGACGAGGATTATTGTTGCAAGTTGTGTGCGTCACGTAATCACCTGCAGTTTACCTAAGCAACCTTTGATTCGTGTGAGTTCAACATGACTTCCTGAGGCCGACCTTTAGGCAATTCCGACCCTATCGAGGAGCAATGCCAACTTACCAACACTTGTCTCCCATCTTAAAATCTTCCAGTCAGATCTCATCGCCCAGATCGTGCGATGACGGAAGCCTGTTCGAAAGCACCCAGTCTCCATTTCCATATGACGCACGGTTCATCCCACTGGGTTGGTCGGGCTCATTATCTTCGCGATTCCAAACTTTCTAGGTTTGAGTTATGGTTGTCCCGCTCTGCTATCGGTATCCTGGCCAGTGGCCGGCCGGCCGCATGGTCGGTATTGAGCTGTTAGCGACAAGGAGAGGGGTGCAGGTACAGGGATGTAGTGCAGTTGTTCACATGTCGAAAGCTTCTCAGCGACCGGTACCTGTCACCTGCACTCTGCCTGACCGCATTTCATGCATGCCCTATCATGCTATTTGGACCAGGCTACCATTCCTTGACCGCTGGCATCTTTCCTGGCTGAGGAGGCGTTCACTGGGCTCATACCTCGACATCGATCTGATAATACGAGCCGATGACGCTGGATACAACACGGTCTTGCAGTGAGCCATTTGAATCTTCGGCGCAATTCTCATTTACTCGATGCACAGTCATCACAGCAGCGGAGCTAGCACTCCCCCAATAGAGGAAGGATGACTGCATAAGCTGGCGTTCCCACCCGTTTCCTCTATTGCCCTCCATGAAAAGATAAAGAAGGTGAAGAAAAGTACCACGCGCCCATAAAATTTGGCCATAATACCTTTAATTTAGCCTAAATCTCCCCATTTGCCCATTGCCATTGCCATCGTAATCTTCACTACTTTCCCCCTGCTCTTCACCCCCATTAACACCCAAGCTTGCTCGTCCCTTTCATTAACCTGCATCCTTGCCTTTGGGAGCGGACGGGGACGAGCGACCGAGAAAACTAGTGAAGAGGGTGCTTGTATGGCATTGCTAAGACTGATATGCTAAAGGGGAGGGGAGAAAAGCGGGTAATAGACATGTTTGCTGTAGACATATATACATGGTATATATTGATGTACACTGAATACATAGTGGTGCATACGGTTGATTGTGACACTGGGCACTGGTGGGAGTGTTGAAACTGAAACGATAAAGAGATTGTGAGTCTTGTTTGGGCGAAGGGAGGGGGTTATGTCCAAAATTTGTTTGAAACCAGCTTGTCCCTGCATTCTCCCTAACCTTTTCCTATCTGCCTCCCCTGTCCAAGCGAATAGCGATAAAAGACCCCTGGGAGCCGCCACCATCAAGAAGCGACACTGATGTCCATGGATAGCTGGTGAACTCTAGGACCAAGAGGAATCGCAGAGGTGACGATCCAGATCCAAACCAGGGAAGGCAAAAATATACAATCGTGACATTAGAATAAGACAATGCGATATAATAACAGCATGATTATTTCTCGTTCAGAGCGCGAGACCAGTCCCGTCGCCCGTCCACCGATACAGACCTAGCACCTCACGCCGGCGGAGTTGCTGTTCACCAAAGTCCTCTAGCAGGCGTCCGCGTACCTGTGCTAGCGCCGAGCGCATAACTTTGCGGAAATTGCGCTTCCGAGGAAATTTCTCGTAAGCAGGATGTTTACGATATCCGGGTGAAAATGAGGGAGAGAAATATTGGGATCAATCTCACCTGATACTCTGTGTTAAGCGTAACGACGCAAGCTTCATGCGCGCGTACGATTGTCTCGCATGCTTTGACGACGTTAGGACTAGCTTCGCCTTGCAGTTTGTCTGCTATTAGGAGGAGCAGGAAGCTGCCTTGGAGCAGGTATATCCCGAAGAAGAAGGGCATGAAGCTGAGGTCCGGATCGTGTTCCAGGATCTCGTTGATGGCTTCGGCCGCTGAGACCGCGTGGCCGGTCGCTATGATGAAGGACTGTGTGGAGATCCAGAGGTCGTTGTCATCAAGGAGAGAGATAGGATCCCATTTACCATTGAGCAGAATGTGCAGTGTGTGCATTAAATGTGTACCGTATGCCACAACAATCTTTGTTTGGAGGATGGAATCTTGAATTCGTGATGTTGACGAGTTCACTGATCGAGCCGAAGGAGAACTGATGTCCTGGAAATTCGACTCTCCGGAATCGGCATTTGCTTCCCCAAGGTTGCTCAATTTGAAGACTTGAAGGCTTTCCCCGTAAGCTTCAAGCTGCTGGGTGACCGCGGCGGCTTGATCGTCCCAATCAGGGCCGCTGCGGAAACGCAGCCCGAATCTGGGATGGTTGCGAGCGTGGTTCAAGTCGACAATTTCTCCGAGGATCGTCATCAGAGGTAAGAAGAATCCAAAGATGCTATGTCCAGTGCATTCAGCAGTGGGACCTCGTCGTCGAAAATATGGGGATGATGGATCTGAGAAGCATTGAGCGGAGTCCCAATTAAAATACTCGCCTGTCTGCCAGAGGGAGTCATCTACCGGTTGTAGTAGGCCATCGCACTCGATATCCAATAGAAACAGTGGCTTATTGTAGCAGAGCGCTAGATGCCGATCCATGGTATACAATAACCACCATATTCGCCTCCTCTCTTCCCGCTGCTCCTCCGAAACAACAGCAGGATTGCTCTGACCACCATTCATTTGGCTTCCAGGGATGTGCTGGCCCATGTCAAGGCCGACTTCACCCAGATCACGCCCATCTTCGCCTTCGCCGTTGCATTGGTCATGAGACGCAGTATTCGGAGGGAGCTCTCTCCCCAACTTGAGTTCTCTCGCTAAGGACCATGCGGCGTTCCACCACCGCAGGCTTGCTGCCTTGTACTCGCTCGCAGATACTACTACTGCGAGATGCATGTAGGTTGCAACGTCGTCCAAACCACCAGTTGCACCAGGGGAGCCGCGCTCCGTTTCTCGCGCTGCAACGCCGAATCCGCCTAGTGCGACGCCGTTGATAACGGCGTTACTGTATGTTGACGTTGCCTCGCTGCTTAAAGAGGAGTGGATTAGTGGTTTGAGCAGGCCAACCGTTAGCTCCATAAGCTTCTCGCAGATCTTGCCACGTGCCGATGGCGGAGAAGTCAGGTATGCTGATTCGCTTGTCTGAGCTCCTATCCAAAGCATGCTTGCAAGTAAAGCAGGACTGCAAAAGCGTGGATTTGTTTGCCGTAAAAAGGAACGCTTCCTGAAGACATAGCCAAGGACGTACGGGGAAAGAGGTTGCATGAACGTTGAAGATGAGCTTTGAAAGTACAGTTCCAGCAAGTCGCAAGCCAACGTTACTGGGATAATGGAACCGAGATGTGGTATCAAAGGTTGCAGCACTGGGTACCGTAATGTTTGGGGTGTGTTCAGCTGCGGTGTCCCAGGGTACATGGTAGCAGAAGGAGATGGCAATGCAAGCCAGCCAGGAGATCCAGCGATGGGGGAGTTACCCATGAAGCCAGGTATTGGAGATTCTCCAGTTGGCATTCGGAAAGTGTTAGATGGACCTTGCTGGCTCTGTGGACTCAGCATTGAGTAGTGACCGTCTGAGTACTCTTGCATGCTATTGTTCGATGGAATCATGGGATGAGGAAGAATATTTCCACTGTCCTGCATCATGGCATGTCCATTTACCGGAGCAGAAGGTTGCATAAGATTACGATGGAAGTCGTCCATGGATCCAAAGTCTGACATCCCTACAAGAGGGACATTGCGATCGTGCACTCTATCGGTGGAGCCTGGCATCTGGTGATGAACTATATTTTCAGGTATTCCATCGATGACTCCCATGCCCATCGTTCGGGACATTGAAGTCATGTCTCCGTACATTCCGTTCCCGTCAGCATGACCACCTGCCATGCCCGCGGACCCGGGAAGTGGCAGAGTAGGCGGAGGAAGGTCGGCAAGTGGTCTTGAGCCATCAACCCCTTCATGGCCGTTAGTAGAGTCAGTCAAGTTCTGATCCTCTGAAGAGAAGCCGTTTCGTGACCCTGGACCTCCATGAATAGATTCTCCAGTGGCCACAGCGTTCGCAGCAGCAGCAGCAGCAGCCGCTTGCTGCTGCGCAATATCCTTTCTAGATGCTTTCCCTCTCTTTTTGCGTTCACGAACGTACTCGCATGTCAAGCCGAATTCTGACAATTGAGTCAGCTTTTTTTTAACAACCCAACGGTTAAAGTTTCATTAGACGCACCCATACAATGCGCACAGGGGCCTTTCCCGTCACATTTCGTTCTCAGTTGATTACACTGATCACACGCTCTGCTAATCCGTCGTCGTACTGGTCCAGAGGTCGAGGTTCCTCTGCCAGATCGTTCGTGAATCATTGCGTCTCGCTGACTGCGGGGGGCTGCAGCAATCGAGCCATTGCTGAATGGATGATGGCGCTGTTTTACAATTCCCCTCCCATTTGGCAGGACAGGCCGAGCCTGGTGGAGTTGCAATGAGTATTGCGACGAGTGAGCGAGGGCGTCGAGGTCGGATCCTCCCAAATGCTGTGGAGAGAGGTGATCGTGGTGATCGTGGTGATCGTGGTGGCTGACCAAGTTCGGTGAGGGTAGGTGGCTGAAGGCCGGGGTGTACCGACGAAGACTGGTGGAAATCATAGTGCTTTGCTTCCGCGGCCTCGGCAATAAATGCACCACTAACAACACAGCACGGTCAGAATGACTGTTCAATTATTCGTACGGGTATGGATACCTATGAAGATGGTCGAGTCGGAGACGGATAGGTGGAGGCGGGCAGGAAAGTTGGTCAGCAGGTGAGAAGTCTTGAAGGGCGCAGTGCCCCGGCGCCGAAAAAGTTGTAGTAATGCTCCGATGAATTTTTTTTGCGGTTCCTGAGTACAATATACCTGGGCAACTGCCGCCTCTCCGCTTTAGCGGAGTCGCGGGGTATAGCACAGGGATGATTGACAGCTGCAGACTCCGTGCTGCGCTGATGGTGGTGCTGCTCGACTGCCTTTCAACGGTGGCAGGGTGGCCAATACCGGGTGGTATGCTTCGAAGAGCTCCATCTCCGAGTCTAGCTGCGTCGCGTGTCAGAAGCTCTTCGACCACATGGGCCATCTAAATGAGATGGAGCATGGCCAGGGCGTTGGCCTGCTGCATGCCACAGCAGCGCCTCTAGGATCGCCAGTGCCGCAAGGTTGACGGATGCACCCCGACCTCTCGAAGACGGGCTAGAACCGCAATCAAAACTGATATTGGCTGATAGGTGCTACCCTGGATCTTAACAGCTGCACATACACACCTGCCAGACCGATGCCAGCTCCACATGTATTTCTAGAGCTGAGAACCACCATGAGGGCCCTCTCTCGACATGCTGTGGGCGATAAGGTCGCCGACATGGAAAACTTTCACCCTCTTGATTGGCAGGAGAGTCCTATTGGTACTGCTTCCGCTATTAAAACGGCCAGGCGACATGCATCCGTTCTTCTGCCACGTCCGCTCGGCCTCTCCCGCTGTACATTCGGTACGAGCTTTAGATCCCCAGCAAGAATACTTGACAGCCTGTTGCCCGCCACCACAGCGCACATGCCAGTCATACTGAACCTTAGTAGATTAAAATCCTGCTTGTTGCCAGCCTTGACGTGCTGATCGCCTGCCGAAAACCTGGATTTCCAGGACGATCCCAAGAGCATGAAGCAATGCCAGCAAAACAACAAAATTCCATCGTTGCCACACCTTGAAGCTTTTCAGATAGTCTGGTAGCTAAAGCATAGACCACATGGTCTTTTAGTGTTACCCCCGGAATCGAATCGCTCGCGTCATGCTCTGGAAGCGTCTTGCATAATAATAGCGTCCATTATCGGGTTCGGTAATGAATATTGTCTAGTCCTCCACAATATGAGAACCTTCAGGCAGTTATCTGCATTACAGACTATGTCTGTAGAGGCTTTCTGGGTCTGTGGATGTTGGTGTTTGAAGACTGGTCAATAATGGCCGCAACTGTAATATCAGTTACGAAAAGAGCGAACGCGGAGCGGCGAAGTTGGTGTGTCCGGTCCAACGTCTGCTGTCAGTGGCGGAGCGCAATGCACAAAGCGGCACTGATGCCATCTTATTCCGACTTCCCACGCGATTGCCTGCTCCGATCACAATCCTTCCGAAGTCAGTTTCTGATAGCAAAAGGGATACAGAGACGATCTGCCTGACCTGTTCGATAAACCTTGCTATACATGATGTAGAATGACCTACGCCACTCTTGGGAGCAATCGAGTGCATACTCGATGATGTATATCCAACGGGTTGCTCCGCATTTCAACTGTCAGGTCTTTACCTCATTCACGATCATCCTTCTCTCGTGTTGGCTACCTTCGCTGCAACAACGTCGATTTGAGAGCACATGCTTACTCTCGCTCGGACACATTTCTTTGGACGGTCGTCAGAATTACCGGCGGAATACCAAGCGTCCATTCTTTCAAAATCAGAAAAGTGTGGCTGGAAAATATTCTATGCCGAAGCCATTCTGGTGAGTCCGGCTGCAAAGCTTGAAGGGGAAAAAGAACATAGGTTACATATATCGACCCCAATTTTACAGCGCAAAATGATAAGATATCCCCATTAGACCCATGGAGTTCAGATATTTCTCGAAGGTCTGGGGCGCTGATTGTGTATGTATGGTGATATGAATCGCCAAGCTTGACCGCATCGGGAACGGGAGGATCTTTCCATCCAACCCCAGCCACCGTTGAAAGACGAGTAGACTATTTCGAGTGAGCGCAGAGCAGGTGCTCGCGGCACCAACAGAAACTGCCCCGGGTTGGGCATCGCGCCCAAAACCAATTAGCTTCATGAGATTTCGCAGAAAGTGTTGCACGTTGCATAACGCCTTCTTGATGTGAACTGCACGTGGGTAAGCGAAGCCACCAAGCTGAGTAGCCATTATCGCGCATTAAATTCGACCATTGGACTTTAGGAATTGTTGCAAAAATCAGGCGTGATAATTTTAATCTTCTTCTGCAGTGTCTTTTATGCGTAGGTACCTAGGTACGGTGTAACCTCGCCAAGATCACAATCTCACCTACACTCTTTCATTCTGGCCGCATAGGTAACTCGAAAAATGCGATTCTCCCAACCTTGGAAGCGAAGTGGATGTCGCCATCATTATTGTTCTGTTAGGGCTTGTTGTCATACCAAAACATCCCAATTAGACAGCTGGGATAATGACAGTTTAGCCGTTTGAATGAAAACAAAGGCCCACAAAATTAGGTCGCACACGCTTTGACCTAGGGATCCAAACGGCATCCAGAATCCAGCTTGGTAACAATGGGAGATACGACTGAGTCCGAAGCGTGTGTTGAAATTAGAGAAGTCCAATTGAGGTGTTGGGCAACCGAATTCATGGGTCCAAGAGTACCCAAGCTCTCCGAGTCCGAGAATGACGACGTAATCAGACTCTGCGGCCAAACATTGGGTGATGCCAATGCGATAATCTTCCAAGGAGATAGACGATTTGCCAGGAAAGCTGGCAGTGACACCGACAAACCTGCTTGGACTCGAACAAACGCACTTAAAACACATGATAAAGAGAAACCACCGCGATTGAGGCCGAATGCAAGAACAGAGGCGCTGGCCGGATTATGTTCTTTGAACATGTGCATTTGGTGCACTATGCACGCAGGAAACGATGGCGTCCGGGAGCTGGGAAACCAGAAGCGATATTGAGGAGGAAATGATGCTTACGTTGAATGGTTTATTATTCATTTTCAGTGAGTGCTTCGCTTTCTATCCATCTGCAGCTCTCGAATCGCACTTTTTCCATCGTTTAGTACCAATCTCGACGATCCATTAAGCTAACTGCTTTGAGTGAAGAACGTCGACGGCCGATCTAGTTGCTCCGTCGGGTACATGCGCCTCTCTGCTGTTCTTTCTGGGGTCTGGCGGACAAAGTTTAAATAGCTTCGAACTCTAACATCTTGGTATCAAGTGGACAAAGATTAAATGCTTCGAACTCCAACATCTTGGGATCAAGCGTAACCTCATCTTGAATCTCAAGAAAACCTAAGCTGATAGTTGCAGATGCAATTGGAAGAATGCAAACAATACCTTCACCACTCAGCTCCGCATTCAGAATCCCTAGCCATGATTCTCAGCGACCCTTGAGAAGAGGGCAAGCAATTTCCGCAACCACAAGGCTCTCCACAAACCACTTCTTCAGGGTTCAATTTGCCCGGCGATGGTTCTAGCAATGTTGCGTCAACGGTAAATGGCGTAGTCCATTTCTCAGTGTATACACGAGCAATACTCGGTCCCCGAAATCGAACTGTGCGTTGGTTCATCGATCTCAGCATTTGAAAATCGGTCAGGCTGAAGGCCATGGGCGAGGAGGCAAGGATCTTATTGAGTCATTGGGTTTGAGCAAACACTGTCGAGTTCAGTGAGATATTTATGCTTCAAGGAGTTGATCTGGAGTTGTAGTCGGCGATCACGTTCGTGGTTAATTGATGAAGTTAGAGGGAACCCATACCAAAGACCCACAGTATTCCTCTGCAAGTGCCAAGCGTTACTGGCGCTAAATGTCCATCCCCTGCTAAAAAAAAAAAAATTATCTTCATATAAAATAATCTAGAATATCATATATTGTACTAATAAGGTTAAGAGGCACATATATTTAAAATAAAATATTAAGAATATTAAATCGTTACAAGGTATTATACTTTTAGAAATTATTATAAAATAGTTAAAACGAATAAATAAACTAATAGTTAGTAAGCAAATTTTTATAAATTTTTAATTTGTTTATTCTAGTAACTTATAATTATAATATATTAAAAATTTTAAAGCCTTTCATTAAAGCGTCAAATTATTATAGAGGAAAGAAGAAATCGTGCATAAAGTCATGGTGGCGGCGTTGACAACCCGGCGGGGCCTAATCTAATCAAGTGTGGTTAATCTATCAACGTCACCGGCATCGGAGGCATCATAATCACGCCTCACAATTATCCTCCAAAAACACATTAGTGCCCTCCCCTTCAATTGATACATTTCCAGCTACCTGCCTATCATCATGTCCGTGGAAACCCTCACGACTATCTCGCCAATCACCAACGAAGCCATTTTGACTCGCAATGGTTTGACGGCTGGCGATATTGAATCTTTACCTGCTACAGCCACTAAAGCTTTCGAATCGTATCGGCGAACAACCCTATCCGAAAGGCAGAAAATTGTCAAGAAGGCGCTAGAGTTGCTCAAAGACAAACAAGATGAGCTGGCCAAAGAGATCACCGAGCAGATGGGCCGACCGATCGCTTATACAGCGAAAGAGGTGACTACTGCAGTTGCACGCGGCGAGTATCTTTTAAGGATCAGCGAAGAAGCATTGAGCGATACCGATGGCGAGGCAGAAAGAGGGTTTAAGAGGTATATTAAAAAAGTTCCAGTCGGCCCTGTGTTGATAATATTCCCATGGAATGTACGTGGAAAGGACAATCTTGTTCAATGGTCACAGAAGACTAACATTCTTACCAGTATCCCTATTTAACCCTTGTGAACTCAATTGTGCCCGCCCTCCTCGCCGGTAACTCTGTTATACTGAAGCCCTCACCTCAGACTCCCACGACTGCCGAACAAATCCATCAAATATTCAGCGACGCCGGCCTCCCAGAAGGCGTCATTCAATACTTCCATTGCGGGTCACTGATACATATTGAGACCTTAGTCCGGTCACCGCAAATACAACTTGTATGTTTTACAGGATCTATTGCTGGAGGGCTGGCCGTGCAGAATGCTGCTAGCGACCGTGTTGCTATGCGTGTGGGCTTAGAGCTTGGTGGCAAAGACCCCGCCTATATTCGATCAGACGTCAACATCAAATGGGCGGCTGAAGAGATTGTGGATGGCGCCGTCTTCAACTCCGGACAGAGTTGCTGTAGTGTTGAGAGGGTGTATGTGGATGAGAAAATCCATGACGAATTCGTGTCGGCGGTCCAGGATGTCCTGAAAAGCTATAAGCTGGGAGATCCTTTCGACCCAAAAACGCACATTGGCCCTGTTGTGTCGAAAAGGTCGGCGGAAACGATTCGCTCTCATATCAAAGATGCTCTTGATAAGGGAGCAAAAGATGCTACACCAGAAAATGAGTCGTTCAAATCTCCGCCGGCGGCTGGAAACTACGTTGCACCAGCGCTCCTGACAAACGTCACGCACGACATGCTTGTCATGACAGAGGAAACTTTTGGCCCTGTCATACCTGTGATGAAAGTCAAAAGCGATAGGGAAGCTATAAAGTTAATGAACGACAGCCAATTTGGCCTCACTGCGAGTATCTGGACGAAAGATGTTGCGAAGGGCAACGAACTCGTGGATGATGTCGAGGCCGGCACTGTATTTGTAAATCGTTGCGACTATCCGAGCCCTGTAAGTAATGTACTCCGGCTGCAGCTCTCCTGTGCTAACTACATTTAGGACCTCGCGTGGACAGGTTGGAAGGATTCTGGGAAGGGGCAAACTCTCAGCAAATTTGGCTTTGACCAATTCGTGAAGCTGAAGAGCTACCACATCAAGGATTATCCGAAATGAAAATCATAAGACGAGTTTGGTATGACCTTAGCCCTATGGCTACTGGTGAAACAAGTTGTTTCTCGTTCCAGTGCGATTGGCCAAGAGTGTGGGATCAACTAAATATTTTAGCTAACTATAAATGCAAGGCCATCGCACCAACAGGCATAGCGCGAACGCGACCAAATTTGAAGCCACTCACATAGGCTCTGTCCACATCAGCTGCTCATCCAACGCATTTATTTGTGCGCCCGGAATCCTTCAAACGGCCAAGTTGAGGACAGACAACTCACAAATGCAACCTCGCGAATTTGATCACTCGCATTAACCGCAAGGAAACTCATGTTCTCAGTCGCGTCCTTTGCGCGCGTCTGACGGGGTGTCTGGTACCTGATTGTGGAATGCACCCTGACATGCAAGGAACGTAGTACAGATCGTAGGCGGAGGAACTTACAGAATTGAAAATATCAAAACACAGACACCTCTATGTCACCATTACCTATGCACCAGTTGTTAAAACTTGTGGAAAGAATACTACATTTACTAACTTTTCAAGCATCATGTTAACGGCAATCGCAACTTTCAAACGGCTAGGGGAACTTACGATATCTTACCATTTATGCATCTCGATTAACATTCTTGGGAGTTACGGAGTGCCTATCTCGTGTTCCTCGTAAGTCTTTGGAATTTAGGAATGTGAAAAATCTAGCATTGTCTAACTTGAGGTAAGGAATGAAGGGTTGCCTCGCGTGGCAACTCATCGCCATGAGAATTTATCAGGGACGACTCATATCCGAACGTTCATATATACACCTCTGAAGCTTTCTCAGAGTTCTCTTCTTTCAGTACAACCAATTTGAATGACCACCCTCACGGTGCTCATTTCATCCAACTTTCTTTTCTCCTAGCTGTGCCTGTACAATTGGTGTGCTTGTCCTGTCTCTTCCCATTCACATTGAGCAAGCGTTTTTTATTATTTGCCTATCTATTAGTTCCTACCCAAGACTCTATTCTTGTCAATCCACGATATCTTCAATATTTCCCAGCAACAATGAAACATGTACATGACATCACGGCGGCTGTCCGACGGGTGATACTGTGCTGTACTAGCCGCCGCCAGCAGAAGCTGTCTTTGAAAATTGTAAGCAATCCAAATCACGGACGGCCACAGCGGGATCTTATTATATGTCTCATCAGAGTTCTCCTACGGATGTCCGTCGAGTAGATATTTGCATTCCGGGTCTTTCCGAAGAGCAGTAAGCTTCACCTCTCCTAGTCCACTTTCAGAGATTCGCGCCAAGAGAATATGGCATGTCAGCTATACTTCAGATGGTGAACGGAAGGTCAGCAGGCCTCCTGAGGTTGGTTCTTAGAGGCCTAGATATCTTGTATTGTCCGTCTGAAGAGGCCTTCACATTCAATTCACCCATCCATATCTGTCATTACCGTCTTCCAGTGCTGAATACCCAAACTAACACCACCCACCCAGCCAAACTTTTCTCCTCAAAAAAGCCGCCACAGACGCCTCCCGCATATTCTCCGGTGAACCACCCTCACCCTTCTCTCAACCATACACGCACTGCAACAATTTAGTGCCCAACCTGCACCCACACCCGCACCCGCACCCCAGTATGAAGAGCATCTGGGACCATACCCGCAAACTGAGCGCCTCCCATCCTTATGGGTACCACTCGGTGCATAGCGATGGCCGCGACGGCAGCAAACCGATGTTGCGGGAACAGAAGAGGAATGGGCGAGGGGGGGACTTGGACGAGCAGGGTATTAATGGGGGCTGTGAGAGTAGAGATGATGTTACTTTGACGGGGAGTGGGAGCGAGGGGGAGGTCGAAAAGGCGGAGAGGGCGGCTGGGTTGGTGGGGCCGGTTAGGGTTTGATGGGGGTGTAGAAGTTATTGGCTTGAAATACCAAATGCCAGGTTGTGGGTTGTATTCGCCAACTGAGCGGTTTCGAGTCGAGTATTTATGTACAAGCATTTTTAAGAGATGGAAGATGGGAGATTGGATATGGGCGTGAGGGAGATGATGGGAAAATTAGAGACTATTTGTTATTTTCAGAAAGACATGGCAGAATCCAGAATCATATAAGAATTCGTTCTGGTATTCGGGGGGTTATTTTTTTATTTTTTTTATTTTTATTTTAATCATTGGGTACATGCGCATGGCAACGGATCGTCAACTGCATATCCCCATATTCCCATAAGCAGTCCATAACCCCAACGCCTGGCACGAAAACTCAAATGATCCCATAAAAGGGTCAGATACTCTAACCTAGCGTCCCTAACCTCCTCTCCTTCACATCCTCCGGCTCCTCCGCCGGCCCATCGCCCCACCTCCCCCTCCGGGCCTCCGCCGGCCTCGCCACACCCACGCTGGCCTCGTTCCACGCAGCCTCTTCTTCAACATCCCGCTCCTCGGCCGTCTCGGTCGCCGTTCTCTTCAGTCCATCCGCACTCTGCACACTCCGCCCCGCCGACGAACGCATAGCCGCCGACGAACCCGACCGACTGCTTCCCTCTGATTCCTTCTCGGAGGCTGCGCCGGAAAACTTCTCGGAACCCCCGCGGTGCCGTCGCACGAATGTCCGGAGACTCGGGAGACAGACTGCCATCAGCGAGCTCACGATCTCCACGAGGGCCCAGACGTCAATTGTGTGGGTGATTTCGGCGCGGGGGACGTGCTCGACGAGCTTCAGGGTCACGAAGCGCACGAGCGCGGCGAGGATGCTGATGCTGCCCATGAGGAAGACGAAGAAGAGGCCAGAGAGCTCCGGGCGGGAAAGACGCATGCGGAAGAGCATTGTTAGGGGTATGGACAGGATGACGAGGTCGGTGGCGATATTCGTGAACGTCGAGAGGGTGACGGCGCGGATGCTGTGGACGGCGCTGCAGAGGGATTTCTGGCCGGGCGTGCCGGGGGGCACGATGCTCCAGTTTGAGGCGATGGGCGAGCACCAGAAGGCGATGAGACACATGTGGAGGATGAAGGTTGCGAGGGTGAAGAGGGAGGCGGCGTAGAGGATCAGCCGTGTGCGCCGGCCTTGGAGGCTGAAGATTGAGTAGTAGAACGCGATTAAGGCTGCTTTGCTGCTCCAGAGGCTGATGTAGATGAAGAAGAGGGAGATCCAGGATACGTACAGGAGGTGGCCGGCTTGGGGGCGGGGAACCATGTAGTAGAGGAGCGAGGGCGAGGTGTGAGCATAGTGGGAGCGGAGGCTATTTTTCCATGTGTTGATACTAATGAGGACGATGCCAGAGAGCCAGGCTAGGAGGACGAAGCCGTCGGAAATGTTAGTTGAGAGGAGGTGCGGGCCGATGTGGCGGCGGCGAAGGGAGAAGCGGAGGAGGATTGGTATTAGAGCGACGGTCATGAGGGTCCAGTCGAGGGCTATGAAGCCGGCTGGTGGGGGGTTAGTATGAAAATGCGGGGTGGGCTGGTTTGCAGAAGCTTACGCAGAGGAAGGTGGATGTCTGTGTAAGGCATGATGAAAGCTTGCAGAATCTTTGAACAGAACTAATCAAGACGTAAAATCGCGCCTTGCTTCAATTGGCTGTGAGGAGAATCAAGAGGTTCAAAAAAGTCAAAATGGTATAGAGCTGGAAAACGAAAGACGAACAGGACAGTATGAGTGTTCCTGCAGATGTCCAGAACACGAGATGAACACAAATTGAAGATCTAGATAGAAGGTAGATAAGATCAAGATCATGACCATGGTTCTGGTTTATGAAAATAAACTCGGGCAACCGGCCCCTCATAAGTAGTCTGCTCTCATGAATATCATCTTTCGCGTCAGCCAATATCGATCTGCAAATACCGAAAGATGGTAACAACCTTGAAATTTCGCTGTAGATTAGCAGATCCGACGTGCATATCCCACAATTTTAGCATTTCCAATGGAGAGGCGTGTGTCTAGCCCTTTGCTCTATGTCAGCATCTGATATGGTGTGGACGTTCTGGGGAAGGGCAGGTGAGGGGAGTCTATTTTAGTAACTCTCGCTTCACCATGGCTGTCTGTATTTTGGTAGCTTTGCTGACTCGCCAAGGGACTCCCCCAAGGCTTACCTCAGCAATGTCAGCAGAAAATAGGTGTCACTGTTCTGCATTGGTTATCTGGACAAGCCTCTTAATTGATCGATTTCTGGATACAGTGACAGTAGCCTCCGATGGCGTGCAGGTGGAATTCGACTTGCCCGGAAGTTGCCGGCGGACAAGGTGTTCCATCGTACTGAATATGCGGTTGCTGTACTAGCAGCCAAGAAGGCTAAGATATTCCTCGTACAATATGAAGCAGCTAGAGTGAAAATATGGCGGCGGTGCTCTAACTATAGACATCGAGACGCCAAATTGAGAATAGGATGCATGTTTCTCCCGCTGTCGCAATATATGTTAGCATTCACCAGAGACGAGCTGAAGGCCTAGAACTGAAGGCTCGAAAACTGAAGGCCTAAAACTGCAGGCCCAACTATCACCAGTCGTGGTTAAGCTCAATAGAACACATGTGGGCCTACGACACCTGGGGATAGTCTTCTGACGCCGCTGAAGAATAAATAGTAGCACGGATTCGACTTCCTAAATCGGGTTGAAGGATCGTATCGAAGCAGCGTCCAACGATGTAATGAATTGACTTGAGAACTTCCACGTACATAGAGATGTTACAGATATATATTTACATTTTCACGAGCTGGACAAGTAAATTATCTGGGCCTGACCAATACAAGTAATAGACTCATAAGGACTGCACCAACGGCAGCTCCTTCGAGAGCGGCGGCAGTTAAATCGACTTTCCGCACGGATATAGACCTCTCGCTGAACAGATCGCGGAAGTACTCTCGGTAGAGTTGAAATGCCTCGGAAATGGTCTGTTGCCAAGCCGACAGTGAAATGCTCAAGGTGGTAGGTACTACAGTCTCTCCAGCTTCGACTCGGGTTTCAACACTTTCAACTTCTGGGGCGATGTCAACCTCAATGATATTAGCGGCCATGGGACTCTCAGTAGGCGGTACGGACACGGCTTCGGCTTCAGCTTCAGCTTCGGCTAGCACTGTCTGTTCAGCGGTAAATGGAGCCTCGGATTCCTGGATTGGTGTATCTGGTTCTTTGAGGCTCTCCAGAGCAACTCCAGCAGGTTCTACTACCGTATCAATTGCCGCTTCAACCGATTGTGTAGCCAGAGAAGCCGATGGCGGCCATGCCACCGCTTTTTGAGCCTCCAAGGTCTTATTGATCTCCCTAATAATCCGTCTCCTTCGCCAAGGCTCAAATATGACCAAGTTTGCGAGTAAGAGGAAGATGTTCACTCCCATAAGACCGAAGGTCACCCAAGTGCTGTTGCGTCGAATCGTGTCGCTCCATATCTGCTCTTCATGGTATTGTGCCCGCTCCCTCTTCTCTAAATGTGTTCTCGCCTCTTCCAGTGCTGTCTCGGAAGCTAGGAGCTTGTCCTTTGCCGTATGAATGGCTTGGTCGTTGAGATGCTCGGACCGGATAAGAGACATGTATCGCTCAAGATCTGTCGCGGACCAAGAATGCTTCCGCTCCAGTAACCCAACGACCTCTTTCTGAGATGAGCCTTGCAAGGCATGTGCTTCATCCAGAGCTTGCTTGGCTTCATCAACGGCGACTCGACGAGCCTTGACTAGCTGTTCTATGGCCGTCTTAGGGCGTAATTCTGCAGGACGAAAGTTTTGAGAGGACGCGGCTAGATGAACATACCTTGCTCTTTGATCTCCCGCCTCAAGGCTTCAATGCCAGAGTAGTCTGTCCCAGTGTAATTGTTGACTTTTTGAGTCAAGATGGCCAGTTTCGGGAGGAGGTCGTCCATGAGCTCAGACATTCGCTTCGACAGAGTCCATCTCTGTCCCTCTCTATGAGATGGCAAGTCTTCATCTGGAACTCTTGATATGTTGTCTTCGTCTTTGGGAGGTAATTGAGCTTCGGGAGTGGACGGAGGAGTGCTTTGCCGGGGGTTTGCCGGGCTTGAAGTTTGAGAGGAGTCGGGAATCTTCTCAAATCTTATCCTCGAGGACGAAAAGGATTGGCGGGAGAGGTATACTGGTGATTTACTAGGAGGCCAGTAGGTTTTAGTGCTCGGTCGCTGAGAAAAGGCTCGGAATTGACATTGGAGACATATTGAAGAAGACGTTGCCGACTCCGCGAGGAACCCCAATGATTTCTTGGTCAATTTTGGCGAGACCAGAAAGGCGGCGTGTTCCAAGAGTGAGCGCGAAGCATGGTGAAGCATTGGCCTCATTGCTTGCCGTGAGCTTGAAGCTCACATCAAGATTGGCGTTGGATGTTGAAGCCTTCAAGCCTTTGACGAAAAGAAGCTCGGATTTAAATGCCAAGGCAATTCGACGCCATCAGACTCGAAGAAGCCGGGATGCCCTGTTTGGGATGGCCGACGTAAATCTTGCCCAACTCCAGCACTTTTTCTTCTCAACAACTCACAAACTCTCCTACGACTCAAACGAATATCTGTTGTTCGATTAGAGAGCTGCTGAGAATCATCCATCATCATGGGTGCACACACTGGACTGCCCGCAATGCAGACGAACCCCAAATTCATCTTCTTCACTGACTTTGACGGGACAATTACGTTGCAAGACAGTGAGTAACAGCCTGTCATTCTGCGAAGACGGACACTTTGCTCCCCGGATCCCTTTATGGACGTTTTGTGAATGTCATTGCGTTATCGATGCCAGTTCTTGGAACTGCATGCTAAGAACCGGCAGGCAATGATTACATGGTATGTTGAGAGTCGCCCGTAGGACAGAACTCTCATTGATTCATGAATAGACCGACAACATCGGCTACGGCCAGGCGAAGCGGCGTCAGGGCAATCTTGACACCCTAGAAGGGCGAATCAGCTTTAGGTATGCAGGCCCCTGCGTCGTATTGATTTGATGCCCAATGTAATTTGTATTGTCAGAGACTCCTTCAAGGGCATGATGGACAGTATCAACAAGCCTTATAATGAGTGCATTCAATACCTTGTCGACAACATCAAATTGGATCCTCATTTCACACCATTCTTCCACTGGTGTTTGGAGAACAACATCCCAGTTGTTGTCCTCTCTTCCGGTATGGAGCCTATAATCCAAGCACTTCTGGCTGCCCTTGTGGGCCCAGATGCAGAGAAGCTACAAGTCATTGGCAACAACGTTGGTGCCCGACCGGGAAAGAGCATCGACGAGGAAGGTGGTTGGGAACTCGTCTTCCACGATGATAGGTTAGCTTCTTCTCTCTTGAGATGCGAATGTAGCTAATGAGAGCGTTTAGCGACTTTGGTCATGACAAGTCCCTGACTATTCGGCCTTACAGAGAACTTCCCGAGGATATCCGACCGACAATGTTCTACGCTGGCGATGGCGTGTCTGACCTTTCAGCTGCTAAAGAGACTGATCTTCTGTTCGCAAAGAAGGGCCACGGTACGAATTGCCTTTGATTATACGCATGTAACTTGTGCTGACTTCTACCCAGACCTCATATCCTACTGTGTAAGGGAGAATATCCCCTTTACTGTATTCGAGAGCTGGGACTCTATTCTGGCTAAGACTAAGGAGATAGTGTAAGTTTATTCTTCTTTGGTTGTATTTCTATTCTAACGATCGCATGCAGGGCTGGAACAACCTCCGTCAAGGAGGCCGCCCGTGAAGGCTTCGAAGCGTACAAGGCTGGCGATGCAGGCTTGAAGCCCGTGGCCAATGGCGCTGCAAAGTAGATCATGTTTCTCAGCAGTGGATGCGGCAGACGAATAGATGACTCTCTTTACGACATGCATTGGACATAGACTTTTATAGACCGCCATCTTTGGAAATGACGAATAGAAACAACCATCTTCCTTTCAAAGACTAAGCTGAAATACTGCGTATAAACCCTCAAGTTAAAACACCCTCCAAAGCCCAAAACCCTCCAGATAAGCCCCTATACCTCGGTTTTTATACCTGGGGTCATGCTGCTACAAATATCACATGATCCCCGTGGCGTTACACAAGCCCAAGCCCAAACCCAAGCCATGCAGGGTCCCGATGGTTGATGCTCGATGTGCTGGCAAACCGTCCACATCTCACCTCACAGAAACGCGGTTTGGGAGTGGTGCCCCGAGTTTCTCCAACATGAAGCTCACCACCAGCCGTCTCTGCACGCCGATTCGACAATTGCAGACCGGCCAGGCTGTGGCTGAATTCCCGCAGCTGCGAAAAATATATATGTCGAGAAGCCTGAAACTCTTAGCACCGTCGAGCATCTGAAGCCGAAACTGGTTCCCCTTATTTCCGCCCCCTCGACCCCGCTGTAGGTACTCTATCCGCCACATCTTAATTACCACCATTTTTTTTCTAGAGAGAGAGAGAGACTCTGCACAACATCTACCCACTATCCCAGCTCAACTAACACTCCAAATCCTCCTCCCAGCCATCCATACCTCCATCCTTCAGCAAAACCGGTTCTCACCAACCACCACAACCACCATCACCACCATGAACACGGACCCCACAACAGGCCAACCCATCCCCCCAGACGCTATCCAGCGCATCCTCTTCATCGCGCCCAAAGTCCACGTCTACAACATCCCCCCCCTCACAAGCACAAAAGGCTACACGGCCGCGACCTGGACGGCCAACAACAACCGGCTCCAGATCTTCACCGCCAGACTACGCATCCTGGAGACGGCGATCCCGCTCCCCTCGTCCGCGCTCCACCCCGCCGAGAAGGTGTCGACAACCTTGCTGCTGGAGGATCCGGCCACGGGCGCGCTGTTTGCGGCAGCGCCTTATACCGCTCCTGCTGCCGTCGAGCAAGCGCTCGACTCGTCCCGCTTCTTCGCCGTCCGCGTCGTCGGCGAGGGCGGCCGCAAGGCGACGTTGGGAATCGGTTTCGAAGAGCGTAGCGATGCTTTTGACTTTAGTATTGCGCTGCAGGATGCGCGGCGCGTGCTTGGCATGGAGCACTCCTCTTCTGGCAGCGCGCCGGGGCGGAAGTCTGGGGCGGGCGCGCAGGATAAGAAGGAGGGCGGGGCGGAGGAGAAGCGGGATTTTAGTCTCAAGGAGGGGGAGATGATCACGGTGAATATTGGGGGGAGGGGAAGGAGGGGGAAGATTAGTGAGGATACTAGGGCGGAGGGCAGGGAGGGCAGGGAGGGCAGGGAGGAGGAGGCACTGTTTAGTATTAAACCGCCGCCGGGGAGTGGGATGCCGTTTTTGCCGCCGCCGCCGAGTGCGCGGGAGGTCAAGGAGGAGAGGAGGAGGAGTAGGCAGAATTTTGCTGACATGCAGCCGAGTGATTTGGGGTTTGATGATGGTGAGTTTGGAGAGTTTCAGTAGGAGCGAGAGGGAGGGTTGGGATTAGGGCATGAGCATAATGATGAACACGGGATGATAAATGAAAGTCTCAGATTAGCTGCATTACAGGTGTTCAGGAACGCCGTTTGAAGGCAAATAATATTACTAGGTTTAATTTGTACTGTACAACCATCTGCTGGACTCATACAAGCGCGTTGTGAATGGACTACACATCCAGATATTTTGTTGTGAATGTCCTCGCTCTAAAGAACGTATTGTGAGTCACAAGTCCGTGCTCCTCTGCGAAAGTCACCCTCGAGGCGCACTACCGAGAATCAAAGCTCTGAAATTATATCCTCCTGGGATGTTTCATGTCTGCGCCGCCGCGAATCGGCAGATCGGGGTGAAGGCGCCTGAGGCCTTCAACGAAAGTGTTCCACCAGCATTGCTGAGGCCACCCACGACTATTGGCACAAGCGCTTTCGAGCCTTAATTCAAGGCCGAAGGAAGACTTCGAGATGTTGAAAGAAATGGAGGCAGGCTTAGTCCGACCATCCCCGAGCGACCTGGTACAGCGCATTGATATCGCCAACGAGATCCGCCGGATCTGAGCCTGCTTTGCAGTCCGTCCATTTTCCATTGTCGCGAATGCACCAAATTTCATTGTCCAGACGCACAGTGCAGCTCTTGGTAATGTTGGCATCCGCACTTCGCTGCACGCTGTCCCTCAGCATGCCCATACCATATGCACCATCATCCTGGCTCATGCAATGATTGAGTTTATCAAAGTCGATGCCATGCTCCAACGCGCAGTCCTCAAGCAAGTCCTTCTGTGGGATGTCGCTGTACTGCTTGCTAAGACACATGGTGAATCCTAGGTATATCTTTGGGTCGGGGTAGACAGATGCTGCGCAGAGCTCGACCATGTTTCCGAGGCACTCGGTTTGGCCATGCATGCATTGAACGCCGTCGTCATTGTTGGTTACGCTGGTAAGTTTGTTAGACAAAGCATATGATATTTTTGAGCCGTAAACAAACCTTCCGATGTAGGAGAGCTTGAAGTCGACTTTATCTGAGACATTCTGCATCGTGGGGAGGATAAGCTGCTGAAGACAGTCTCTCGCATCAGGGCATTTCGACCTGCAGAGTGCGTACTTGGTCAGAAAGAGCAGGGAAAGAGCACAGGCCGGTGAGGAGACTAACATTATATGTATTTCAAGAGGCACCTTCGTTGCTGATTGATGGTCGTGAGTCGGGTCCTGACACTGGAAGCTGCGCGCAAGAAAGAACAGACCAACAAGGGCGACAAGAGCAGCGGCATGGAAGCGATTTGGTGTCTTCCTTGAGGATCGTCGAGGCATGCTGTTTGAGGCAATAGGGAGAAGAGGCGTATTGGCTTTGGCGTCCATGGTGGGGAGTATAGTAGATAAAGACATCACGGCGGGTATATAGAGCTGAATATTATCGGAGGCGAGTCGGAGGTTGGCTAGCTAAGGATAGATCTGCAGGGTGATGTTGTGGAGGCGGAGTGCAGCTGGTCTCTTATGTACAGCCCGCGGGAAGGATCTCAGCCTCAAGATTGTTGAGGAATTTGCTATAAGGCTTAATGCACGGGCCATACTTTAACTTCACAAGCCATGCCACAAGCAATCTCCAAGGGCGGTGATCAATTCAGATACAGCACCCTACCCTGGGGCTTTTCTTCTCTTTCTCTCTCTCTTCACTCCTCTCCGGCGCTTAGAAATCTACGTCTTTGTAGCTGTTGACGTTGCAAAGCCATTCATTTCTCTTCTCCGCTTCTTCAATTCCTGCGCCATATACCTCACATGTATGGAGCTGAACATTGTCATCTTACATTAATAGATCTATTACTTTCTTCTATAGCTCTTGCTTGAGCCTTTTTACGCGGGCTCGAGATGGAGAACCTGGCATCTTCCGATCACGACGAAGCTACCATACGCAAGCTTCTGTTACCTCTGACATGGCGCGTGAACGAAAACGATTTACTTCAACTGGCCCAGAAATTCTCAGAAACTTACCGACTACTTGCTAAGACCTCAACCGAACATTTTCTCACCACCCCAGTGACCATTCTGCCAACCGGCAAGGAGAGGGGCAAGTTCCTAAGTATCGATGTAGGCGGGACGAATCTAAGAGTCGGATTTATTGAACTTCTAGGGGAAGACGAGAATGGATCTCCACTCTGTGTGCCTGGCGCCCTAGCGTCAAACGTCCCCAAAATCCGACGGTCGCACGAGAAGGCATGGCCTATTGAAGAGCACCTTAAGATGGACCAAGCAGAGGACTTATTCGTGTGGATTGGTGAATGTATTGCCGAAGTCATTACCGATGCGCTCGAGGAAGCTTCAAGTGTGGATTTTGCATGTGCGGAAGCGCCATTTGGAGAAGAGCTGCCCCTGGGCATCACATTCAGCTTCCCAATGAAGTAGGAGCCTCCTTTCTTCTACACACTTGTCCTCAAAATTCGAATTCATGAATAACTCGTAATCCTTCGAATATTGTTCCCTGTGATGGAAACGATGACTGATAATGCTCTATAGTCAAACTTCAATGTCAGAAGCTACACTAATGCCAATGGGCAAAGGATTCGCCATCACTTCTGATCTGAATCTTGGCAAGATGCTGCTGGCAGGCTATGGCCGTCATGTTCAAGAAAGAAGTACTAACGGGGAGTTACATAATGCTGAGAAGACCTCTTCAAACAAGAAAGGGAAGCCTTCGGAGCTTCCAAACCTTCGCATTGCTGCCATCACGAATGACACGGTCGCGACCTTTGCTTCTCTCGCATATGCAGTAAGGTCTACTGCCAACAGTCGCGTAGCTATGGGACTCATAGTCGGCACGGGCACAAACGCAACAGTCCCAATGAGTCTCGACTATCTTCATCCTGCGAAGATTGAGGAGCTCATCTTCCCCGGTAACGCCGATCCTAAGAAAACAGTAGTGATCAATACCGAGTGGACCATTCGAGGCACGGATGCGCCTCTAGTTGACCTGGGTATCAAGACCAAGTGGGATCTGGAACTCGATAGGAATAGCGAGGCACCGGGATTCCAGCCTTTCGAATACATGACGGCAGGACGGTACCTGGGCGAAATCGTGCGACTTGTTCTACTGGATGCCCTGTCCAGCGAGAATGACGGAATAGAATTGCCCGCCGCATTGAAGCAAAAGAATTCCATATCAACGAGATTTCTGTCCACCGTAGTCGCACGGGCAAATAAAAAATTGGACGTCAAGCTTGAAGCTCTTTTCCCTGCACCTTCATCACAAAGTGGCATCTTCTGGACCGAGGAAAGAACCAATCTACTTCGTGCCATAGCTCGAGCTGTACAAGTTCGATCTTCGGCACTTATTGCGGCAGCAATAGTTGGTTTACTCGATTGCGTCAAAGACATCCAACTCAACATTTCCAAGCTCGCAGGGTCTGACTTGGTCGGCAATGCGAAGCAGAACGGAAATAGAGACTTACATGCTGAACACGACATGGAAGAATTGGTAGTTGCTTATGCGGGTGGCACAATCTCTCAGTATCCGAACTGGCTGGAGACGTGCCAGAATTGGATTGATGTGCTTGTTAGAAAGGGATCGGTTCCCAATCAATCAAAACGGGTTGTTCTTCGGGAGGCGTTGGATGGTGGCATCATTGGCGCTGCCGTGTTAGCTGGTATGACTGACAGTGCTGCGTAGGGCTGCATCCAGCATAGCATTGCGGGGTTATGGAAAATATAGAAGGATTAAGATATTTTGCCAGAGGTACTAATCTTGGTGGCATGTCAATTCATTTGCCATGCCCTTTATCAATCCAACCTCTTCGTCAATATTCCGACCTTCAACAGTGTGAAATTCAGCCTTCCACATTTCTTCCCAAATCCCCGGCGTTTTTAAAGAGCGTATTCCTGTTTACTCTTCCTCCAACCTGCGAAGAACTGAAGAATGTTCAATGATCTCGATAATGATGTCCCGAATATTCAAAAAGGGAGCTGGGATCTGACGTACTACAAAATATGGTTTAGGCTATCTACAGCTCAGCATATGCACACTTCCGTCGGTTTGAGATTAATTCACCAATGCAAACCCGTAATTCGTGTCGTACAAACCTGAGACTGCCGAGCACCACAAGCGTGCACGACATTTTGCGGAGAACCTGCCCAGGTCGGCCGTTATTATCCCAAGGCGTAATTGGCTCACAGTCGTGGCTTCCTTCCCGGCCAGTGTTGTGTCACTCTGTCACAGCCAGACTCGCAGGTCCGTTCACTCTCCTAGTGTATTCCGATTTCGGCCTGCCTACCTAAATACACCGTTTCACACGACACCTGCCCAGATGGGCCGCGAACAAAATTTGTCAATCGTCCATTCTCCTGGAAAGGACGCCTGCACAGTTGTACAGCTGATATCATCCAGCTCGCATCTCTGAGAACTTCCAGCAAACTTTTTTCTTGATAGACGAGCACAGCACCTGGGCAAACACGGCTTACCTACTCATTCACTTCACTACACCACCACTGCCTCATCGCATCTCTACAGCTAGGAATCAAAGGTGTCTCGGCTGTGCGGGCTATTCCGAAACTCTCATTTGTCGAGTTGCACATCTGGACGATAAATCGAACTGCAGTCGAAGATTTGACGCCTCTGTAGACGATAATCTTGGGCCCCTTCCTGGTATGTCCAATGGCGTGATTTCGCCTCAAATTTAATCCCCATATCAGAAAAATTCAAATTCCAATCTCCTGCCGCTACTTCAGTCATTACCATGTACTAAAATTCTCCAGCGCCAGTTTTTGGTTTGACGACATCGAATAATTTCACTACATCTCAGAGTACTGTTTGTTCCCCTTGCTGGAAACATAACGGCTACTCACAGGTCGTTTAAGAAAGGTCAAACGCAATCTTTTGAACAATCAAGGCACCTCAGAGCGATGCCATGGCTTCTTTCCGAGGAATGAATTGCATCAAGAAGTTATCTCGCCGGATTTTCATCTCGGCCTATCTTCTCTCTTTACTTATCGCAACATCAATTGAGCAAGATCAGCCTAGGTGTTACTATGACGTCGGTAAACCGGCTGGTCCGGACATTGTACCATGCTTCGAAGGCGGTACAGTGTCTCCTTGTTGCAAGATTGGCAGCAACTGCCTGACCGATAACTCTTGCTGGGATCGAGGAACTGGAGTCACGTACCAGTACGGCTGTACAGATATCACTTATCAAGACAACGCGTGTCCATCAAAATGTGGGCTGGATAGAGGTACGAAGCGACAGAATTCACTCATGCAATGGTGGTTCATTAACTCGGTGCAGAGAAATCCAACTGGGTCGGACTGGTGTACTGCGATGGCACCGACACTACACCAAACAATACTTGGGCCTGCAATCATCCCGATACTTGTGGCCACCCAAAAAGCTGCGCAAGTAGCGTCCCATGGGATCCAGCCCTGCAGTCTCTGCCATCCCTAACATGCTCCGACCTCATTCCGCTCAGTACGGCGTTCATCGGCACTAACCCGATCAACTCAATACTATACTTGCCCTCAAATCCCGCAGACTTGAGGAGCTACTTCGCTGCACACTCGGCAGAAATGAATTCGCCTGTTTCTACGGCTACGTCAGTTCCATACAACTCGCCCCTCTTCGCAGCTCCGACCACGTCTGGAGCTTCGGTTACCGTCACCTCCACCCCAGCGGTTTCCTTCATCTCACTCCCTCCGGCTTCAACATCATCAGTGGCTCCTGCGAAACAACCCTCCCACTCAAATAATACACCGCTTATAGTTGGTATCAGCGTAGGCGTCGGCCTCCTTTTACTCTTTGCGTACATTATTCGCACGGCCCTGTGGCTCTACCGCCGACGCCGCAGGAATTCTCGTCTTAGTCCGGGGTCAGATCCAGGCGTAGCTATATTGTCACCGTCGGACACGAAACATGCAGCACAAGGGGGTGGTTTACCAAGTCCAGGATTTTCACTCAAGGCAGAATTGCCCGGAGATACTGCTGAAGGAGCGGGCAGTTGTGTTAATCGTATTGTCAGCGAAATTGATGGCACACCTGTGCCGGCGTATGAGGAGTTCCAGGGAACGAAGCATGAAAGGGCGAGCGGGGAGATATTTGAGATGGAAGTATAGCGCTTCGATTCTGGATACCCTTTGAATGAAAGTCAAGATTGACATGCTTAGACAATTTAATGGGTGGCTTTCTTATACCCGGCGAGTTTGAATATGGCAATACTCCATTCATGGACATGGAGGTGAGGAAACATTCAATACATTAGAATGGCTCCTGTTCTTTCCCAGATTTTCAACAGCTCCAAGTTCTTCCCTAGAACCGTTATCCCCAATAGTCCCGAACACCCCATCGCAATCTCTCCTGGCCCCTCGCCTCTTCTCCCTCATCTGTGCTAACCTGGAACCTATATTCAAGAGAAGTCTGCTCATCCAAAGTGCACGCAACACACTCTAGTATCCTCAGAATTGGAAAATCTCCTTGAAAAGTAGCAATCATTTCAATTCCACCCGGCACTCTCATCTTCATATCACGAGCGTCGGACAAGTAAATAAATCCTTACGTCTTCACGCGACTAACTAGATTGGAATCCTAGGATACACCACCTCAACCCTCACCCCGCCATCCCCATCCATCCCCATTCCCACTAGCATTAGCCCTCACATCCTCATCCCCAACCTATACAACCCGAGTGCAACACGAGTGCAATCCTAGAAACTACCCACTCCCCCGTCCGCACGATATAATCCTCCTCGGAGTACCCAAATAGCTCGCAACTTGCTTTTTGTTCTTATTGTTGACCTTGCGGGATCTGGGCTTTTACTTGTGGCAGAACTTAGAAAAATAGTCCACAATTTCTTGAATCTCTTGCCTGTGGTGCTGGGAAGGTGGAGGTTGGTTTAAGCGGGTCTGGATAGATTTAATAGGTGGAGTTTGAAATCTTTATAGATAATTTAATTTGCTAGGAGTGAGGTAATTTGATAGCAATGAGGTAATTCGATAGGAATGAGGTAATCTGATAGGAATGAGGTGATTTGATAGGAGGTAGTCACGGACTAGTATTCCTAAAGATCGTGTCACATCATGAAAAATAATATGGGAGCAAAAAAAAGTTAAAAAATTGACTGCGCGGGCCGGGAATCGAACCCGGGGCCCATCGATACTGTGATCTTGGCAACGATGGATTTTACCACTAAACCACCCGCGCTGAAGTGTTTGTCGCTTAACTGCCCGTTGGGAGTTATTCGCCATGGGAAACAGCGCAAATTATTGCAAATTATATTCAGTGTTACGGCTGGATTTCAATTTCGGTTAACACAATCGGCCCAACTGAATTTGCTCTAGTTGCTAAAAGTGCGAAATAGAATAAATATTAAAATTACGTATACAAACACTACTTTATTAATTATAATTTACTAAATACTTACTTAAACTTTATTTTATAAAAGGCTTTATAGTATTTATTTTAAATTATTTAAGCTAATACCTAAGTTGAACTAAATTAAAATAAACTACTTAATAAATAAATTTATTTAAAAAAGGTACTTTAAAATATATTTATATAAATTACTTTTTAAGTAAATATAAAAATTAAAATAAAATACTATTTTACTATAAATTACTTAATAGTTTTTAATTATAATAAGCTATTACGGGACCCGCCTACGATACCTAGCACGCCGAGCAACGCGTCCAAGCACGTGCTTACGCTCTACTGCCAAGACCGCCCTTGACTTTTTTTCTCGCGAGCAAGCTCGCGACTCTCCTTTTCTTCTTTACGCAACGTCTTGATCAATCACCTGTCACTGTACATAGCATGGCCGATAGCTAGCAATTGAGCTTATTGCAACTGCTTGTAGCAACTCCGTGATATAAGCTAAAATTAAGCTTTTTTAATATGTATATAACTTACTTATTAATAGCTATACCGGCCGTAGTAAACGCTTAAAATTCTACAATATAAATACTACTAGCTGTATATATATAAAACTATTAACTAATATATATTTAAAACTAAGGCTCTATAAAATTGGCCTCTATACCTCAACGCGGTAAAGCCCGGGAGCTTTATTAATAATCTATAGATTATTATTAATGCAAACGTAGAGACGTCCGTATAAACGGTATTTTATAGATACTGTGTAGTGATAGGTCTATATAGTTTAGTTAGAAGAATTTTTACTCTACAATAACTCGACTATATAGGGACCGGCCACCCCTAGACGCAGCTTAGTATTACCACCTATATATATACCTCTATACGGGACCTTATATACAATTCACGGCGGTAGTAATTCAATTTTTATCGGCCTTTGTTCTACCTGCTTGGGTGAGCGAGTAGGCAAAACTTCAACTTATAGTCTTTATATATACTCTTAAAGGAATACACTAATCCGACCCACTAAAGCTATATTATACCTTCTATAGGGCCCTCCTTTTATAATTATTGAACCCGAATCCTCCTTACAAGCGAATCGACTACGAATAACACGCGTACCTATCCTACTGCCTGGCAGCCTGGATCTCCCTTAGCCGACCTGGCGACACACAAGGGGGTGGTTATCCCTCTACGGACTTGCGTAGGTAGCACTTCCAAAAACAGGGGCCTAGTTAGGGCCTAGGACAAGACACCCGAGTATATCCCGTTCGCCCTTTGGTGGAAAAGGGAGACGCCGCAGGGTAGTGACCCGTCAATGTCTCTACACGTGCGTTTCTCAGCCGATTCAACAAGCATACACACACGCACGTACATACACACACGATGCAGTCACAAGGGGCCGGGACGGTCACTCCATACACCAACAAATAGCACACTTAATACACAGAAGCAACGGTTACAAGGAAAGCAGGGATTCAAGGATATTCGGTACCCTCCCCTATCTAAGTCGAGGTACCAGCGTGGCAGCCCAACAATGTTTTCTCCAAACCCCAGAGTTTTTTATTTGCTATTGCTAGGTAGACAGTCTGCATAGACCCATAAGGGAACCGCAACAGGCGTGAAACAAGAGACAATAATATATTTAAACTATTAGCTAATATATATTTTACTGCTATACTTATTAACGCTTTAAAGTTTTTTATCAAAAATACTATAGCCTTGTAAAACTACTTTTAGTTTTTAATATTACTACCTTTAAAGTCGCCCGTCTCTTTTACTAATACGTCTAGGTAGACTTCGGTCTACATTGTCAAAGCATTATACATTAGTATTCAATTAACACTTCTTTATAAGCTTTTGACCTTTGCCTGTGGTACTCTAGTAATATAAGTTACAATCCATTAAAAGGTAAATGGAGCCGTAACATAGTATAAAATAGGCCAAAAAAATGTATTTAGCATTAAGAAAGCCAAATAGTTTAGAAAGGGCAGGATTTAAATATTTAAAATACTGGTAATGCCGAAATTTTAGAGAAAATGGGCTAAAGTTGCGCGTAGTCAAATAGGGCCACGCTACGGTAAAGTTCAATATAGACATTGCTGCAAAGCAGGATATTTGTATTAAACCCTGTCATTTATAGAGCCAGAATACTATAGAATAGGCTAGGTACTTGAAATAATTAATTTTATTTGGCGTTGTAAAGTGGTGTAACTTTGTTGACGTGAGCGACTCGCTCGTGGAATACGTTAATTAACCTTCCGATTAATTAAATTGACCGGAAGCTTGGTACGTTTTTGCAGGCCGGAGCTAGTGCGGCGAATTCCACAATTTCAATCAGTTAATTAAAAGTTTTTCCAGGCCAGTTGGAGGCAAAGTCACCAATTAATTATAGTAGTTAAAGGCTTAGCAACCAATTCAACCAATTAGTTGGGACAGTTGGTTGGACATGAGCTCTAAAGAGGCTACATAGAAGCGTTAATTAAACGCTAACGTACAATACTTCAAGAATATACAAGACGTTGCGTAAAGAATCAGAACAAGCAATGGTCAGGAAACATGTAAATAAGGGTATGACCCATGCTCAACACGTAGCTCATGCGAGATTGGGTGGCTAGGAAGGAGCTAGCTTGCATCGAGGCAGTTACGGGTTGTTATCGACAACTTGTCTGATAACTTCGAGGTGGAATAAGGCTTGAAGATTTACACAACAGTAGTTAGCAGATAACCACATGATCAATAAAAAAATCTCGAATGCAGTATGCTATCTTGGGACCATTGGACACATCGACTCTTTCGCCTCTTTACTCAGTAGCAGCTTGACTTGTGGCCATCTTGTTAAGGGATTGAGTTCCCAGCGTGAAAGGTCAGTGGCCCACGTTTGCGACTGCCTCGGTTCCTTCAAGACCCCATCCCGCCACAATTGATAGGCCAGTTGTTTTCTCCAGCTCAGCCCAAGAGCGTGCTCTCTCACCGGGCCATCTGAATGCTCTGTATGGACACAAGGCCCTTTGCCAAAAGCGTCCAGACAAGCTTGGCCATTGCTGTGGTCCGGTGAAAAGCGGTGAATAGAAGGCCTCCCGGGGAGATGCATCAGGTATGAGCCGAAAACGTCAAAGGGCGGACAGCGTGGTTCCCAGTCGGTGCTCCGGTGGCAGCGGTAGCACTTTTCGGTCAGATCGTTCTCCCTATTAATAGTTTCAGGTATAATCCCAGAATCGTGCCGCTGGAGAAAAGAACGGGTGGGCTCGTTGGTTACTGTGATAGGTTGCAAAAAGCGGTGTTCAATTTCACCTTCCAAGTGGGAACCGCACTTGTACATACTATCCTCGCGAATGGTGCTGGCAACATTGAATCCAGCCTTTTCCAAGGCCTGGCACCATATCAGCCAGGTTGTCGGTGAGAGAGCCATATCCGAGGGCGAGCAACCATCCGCGTCCAGTAGCAAAGGGTTACACCCATTCCTCAACAGTTGCACCACTATATCTGTAATGGCGACGAATTCCGAGTTGGTCATGTCGTAATGGTTACAGGCACTCAACCTCCACAGTAATCCATGAAGCGCTCCCCATCCGCGTGCGCTTATGATAAGTGGGTTCGCACCAGCTTTAAGTAGTGCCCTAGTCACAGGAACAAGCTCCTTGGAGCCGACCAGGCTGATAGCAGCGAGCAGAACAGTATTGCTGTGGAAATTGCGCTCTTCGAGATCGCACTCATGATGCAACAGTAGCTGAATGGGCTCCAAGACAGAAACTCCATTCATCAGATATTCTTCCAGAGTAGTGTGAGCGAGGCTAGCCACTGCAACTTCAGCGCCCCCACTCCACCTGGTGTACGGTAGCATTTTCGAGACATCTACGCCGCAGTAGCTAATGAAAAGCCGTATACCCTCCATGATGGCTTTGGTGGATACTGAACCACCTGTCGCGGTTTTGGGAACTTTGGAGACGAATTGTATAAGTGCGGCATCTCCGTTCCTGAAGCGCTTGCGGTCAGAAGGGAACATGTATCCAGCGTGACATACAAGAATTACTATTGTAAGAGTTAAGGAGATTGCGAACTTACTGGTTACAGTCGAAGGGATCGGCACCTTGCTCCAGTAAGAATGTACAGATGTTATAATCGTAGTTTTCGATGGCATACTAAATCTAGTATGAGTAAGGACTGCGTATGAAGAATGCATCAAACAAAGCATACCGCGAGCAATGAGTTTCCATTTTCATCCCTGTCGTTTGGGGTTGCTGTCCGCTCGAAAAGCGCATCTCGCAAGCCCGACAGATCCCTGGACTTTATATAGGAGAAGATGGGACAGTCTTTAGGCTGGACTCCAAACAAGGACACAATAGGAGAGACCTTGAATTCCTTGCTGAACATCTGAATAAAGGTTGCGGTAACTCCTGATATTCTGAACAGCGCATTTGGGACAAATATAATCCTCGCCGTCGTTGCAATATTGTTTGGTCGATTTGAGAAATTTTCTCGTGTAATGATTACAACCAGTTTCCCTGTTGGAAGGTCTATTTCGGTTATGTTCCGGAAAGATGTGATGACCGAGCGGTTTGAGCGAGGTGACGGTAGGCATGGCAATGAATATGCCGACTGCTTGAGCCGTTGCTTGCCAGATAGTTCCTTGAAAAGAGCACGAGAAGAGTGTTTGCGCATACGGATACTTTCCCCTGTTCGCTGGGCCCCAACCTCTTTCTCTCCATTTGTCCCTGATCTCAGCTCCTGGCTTCTAGCCGTCACTGCGTCATCTAGGAGACCGCGAAACTCGGTTTCGATCCATTCAGCATATTCGAGAGCCACACTAACTTGGCTGCCGGATGCGACATGAGAAAGTACGGTGCGTAAGTGCGGATAGACATGACTCAAAGCAATAACAGCGTCTGTGGATGAACCATCGAAGACAGCTGTAGCACTCAGACCATTACCAAGAACACTGATCTGAAGTTTGTCAGGCCGGAAAAGCAAAGCATTCAATTGCTCAAGGCCACTTTTGACCTCTCCTTGGTTTTGTGCCAGAGTTTGTATCATTCGTTGGCTATCGGAAGCTGACTGAGTGAGTTCGTGCTTGAAGTTCGTGTGCACTTCCTCGATTTGTGTCTTGGTGAGGAAGAAATGCTGTGTGCTAGTTTCTCGTGCTTTGGTAACCTCTTTACGTAGGTCGGAGTGCAATTGAATTTGTCGAGTCGTTTGGTCAGAAAGCTGTATCTCTATGCTTCCGATGTCTTCTTTGCACTCAGATATATCCCGAGCGATTGTGGCGACATTGGCCGCAGCCTTAAGCTCATTTCTCCTATTTGCTGTTAGAGCCATCGAAATTGTGTGCTCATTATTAAAAAACACGACTTGGCGGCATAAAACATGAAACATGATGAAAGGAGGTTTTGGAGGTTGCTGATTCTGCATAACGAAGGGCGGATATACCTTCCCATGATGCTCAATAAGGTTGTTAGAGAAGTCTTGTGACGGTCTAGCTGGCAAGATAATTTTTCAATCGCTTTCTCGTTAAACACGGATTTGACACGCTTCCCGAATCGATTGACAAAGGTGTCAGTGTGGCTATCCTGTCGGCCTAGGATACCCCGCAGTCGTTGAAGATCGTCCCTGCAGGTGACCAGGGCTGCATTGATGTTGTTAAATGTTTCACGATGATCTTCGCGGATATCTGATTTCTGATAGCCACTAGCCAACTCCTTGACGTCCTGGAGTATATGTTCAAGTTGATGTATCGTTTCACGCACTCTGCGAATTTCAGCAGAAGCGTTTTTGACGGCACACGTGAAGCCATAGAGATCCTTGCACAACCGACAGGCGACATCCGCAAGGCTGACTGCGCCAGAGATAATACCAAAAACCTCAGCCATGGTCATACACCTTCCGGATATAGGCAGTACCGAGCTGTGGAGCTCTGCTGGAACGGGAAGCTCTGTTGGATGCAGGTATCATGCGCATGCCTCGTGAAAGTGGAGTAAGTGAGTACGGTAAGTTTGTGGGCGGTTGTGTCATCTTATAAGGCATCCTCAGCCTTGTGTTACAGGACGAAGTTCCGGATTCTGGTAAGGCGAACAAGGCATCGCTTTTCTATTGTGCAGTAAGCCAGCCCAAACAGTTAAGCTGCCCGGCTAGGGAATTCGCGAGGCGGACGAAGAAGTTGTGTCCAATCCTCGACAGACTTTTGAGTAGTGCCAGGCTATCGCCTTGGCGAAGTCTTGGTATTTCGTGAAAGCATGCATTGAACAACTGGCAGCACACCATAATTACCCTGGATATTAGTGTGCACGACGTGCAGTGACAGGGGAGGGAGGGGGCGCAAGCCTAGGGTCATATCACAAACTGAGTGGATGTCAAGGTTCCCAAACCGCTGCGGATCGCCCTGCCAAATGTCTCTGTAAGAGATTACTCGTAGATAGCTTCAGACCTGGCACCGACACAACCAATACGAACCAATAAAATATCGGTTATTGGCAGTATATCGGCAGATACAACCAAGTTAGGGTAGTAAATTGCGGTCTTTGTTCAGGTGTATTTAGGTGCTACCAGTTTAGCCATATTAGTTGTAAGGGGACCTTCAGGCGGCACAGGGTAGGGAATTTAATATATATTATTTTCTATACGGAATAAGATTATATTAAAGCTAGTAATATTTCTTAAGGTAGGCTAATCTAGATACAAGTCTACAGGGTAACTAGAATACTGTACTAGGCACGATTAATAGACTACTGCTTTACTATAAATAGGGTTAGTATTATTAGCGGGAAGCGCACAAGCTCTTTATAAATAACTAGGCTAGTGTCGAATCTCGTATATCCTTCTGTGCTGTAGCGAGTCTAAAAGACGGAGAAGGTTCTTCTAAACGGTAGGAAGGTTCGAGGTAATAATTTCTTCTTAAACACAAAGAAGAATAAATAAAGGTGGCTAGGAAGAGATAAAAGGTGAAATAACTTAATTTAAAATTAATGGAATAGATATCAAAGATTAAGTTCCTCTGGCATTTGATTAAAACCTTTCCACTCCAAAATGCGGGAATTCGGGAGGTGCAGATTTATCCACAGAAGTGTACTGACAGCAGTTCTTTCCTCCCGAGCTGGCACCTTTAACGACGAGGTTCCCAGTGCTCTGATAGGTCATTCGGCCCCGGCTTTCCTCTCGCTTACCGTCTGCCCATTAGTATTTCGTTCTCGGTGTCAAACTCAAGTGTAAAGTCCGGCTCCTTGTAAAGCCAATCTTGTGCTTGTTTTATCCAGCTTAGGAGCCAGGCACAATCAACTCCATTCTTTACCTCTGCATTTTTTACCCATTCTATAATCTTGGGATGACCAAAGTCGAAGTTCCGTGGATGAGGTATTTCAGGACGGGTTCTGGGAAATCCCACTCTTCAATCGCCTTCTTGAGCTGGATGCCGTAGGGATGGACGACATACATTAGTCGGTCTGAAAGCAGCAACGACACCACATTCATTTGTCCCAGTATCAGAGATTCCTCCCATGCTGAAGGGAAATTATAGCTTTTGTTGTTTATTGTGGCTCTCGCCATTTCCCGTGCAGTAGTCAAGAACCACAAGAATGCGACTTTATCGAGTGTGAAGGGTTCGTCGAGCAAGTTCGTCGTCATACGATAGATGATCGCGTTGAGGTATAGATAATAAGTTCGCCACTCATTATCTGACAGAGTAAAATCCAGTAGGTTATTAGCGGTCACTCTATCGTATTCCGGCAGGTTCTGACCATAGGGTATTCATTCCAAGGCCGCAGCTGCTCCAAGTAGACGATATAGGCTTTGTTAACGTACTTCTGAAATAAAAAGGCCAGTTCATCCTTTGGTTTGCAAATATCCATCAGACTGGGCAACGATAACGGTATTTTATCGCGATAACGGATACTTTTCGTATACTAGTATATAAAACCCGAACTTTAAAACTTTAACACCATAATTAAGTATAAAAACTACTAATATAATCTTTTTATTATTTTTTCTTTTAATTTCTATCTATATAAAGTAAATATTAGTAAACTATAATACCCCCTTTATATAAATTAAAATATCTTTTAGCTACTTCTTTACTGCCTATTATAGCTTAATTATAGAACCGTCCGTAAGTTATAGTAAAACGCCGTAAAGCTATAGCAAGCTGCCGTAGCTATACGCTAGGTAGCTATATTGGCACAAGGAATTCTATTAGCTAGAGAGGCCGCCCCTAAGGTTATACTAATAGTGGAAGATTTCCTTGCGTATTTCTTTAATCTTGTAGCTCTCTAAGCTACGTCTTATTATTTAACCTATCTGCCTACTGCCAGCTATAGAATACGTAGTGAAATATAATTACCACTTATGTCCACCTGCCTAAGCTAGCTAGGGCCTTTTTAC